>JARYHS010000303.1:0-22001 GCA_031002005.1 Vandiemenella viatica | reverse complement strand
ATACTGTATTTTTACTCATAACTTGGATATCTCTTGAAAAATAACAAGCACGTGTCTTGAATTTCTTTTAGAGAATTTAAGGAAAAGCAACTCTAAGATATTATGAAAAACGAAACATCCTCATATTATTTCTGTGCAGCAACATGCTGATGTTTAATTATGAGAAAGAAAGACAAAATAAAGAATAGAGTGAAGTTTTGGAGCTTTAATAAGCCTAAATACTCCAACATACACTGTCGCCATATAACCATATATTGGGAGATCACTGGAGAATAATAAATGAATATCACAATTCTAAAAATTTTGCTATTTCTGTGGAAAAGTATTGTGCTTTTACTATAATGACTGTTACTTTATTGATGCTTTTTTTTCAAGTGTTTTTCAACATAGTGCTATAGAGAATAACAGAATGTAAAAGGTTCATTGTTATTTAGTTTTAAGGATATATCAGAACTGGGGTCATTAGTGATCAAGTCCACTAAAAAACTGGAAACAACACATCTGACAAGTATGGAATAGTAGTTACTATTTAGCATCTTAATACTGTCGAAACTTTAAAAATTGTCACTATTTTGCCAATCTGAATAATGTGTAAAGTATGGGAAGAAAGGCACAAAAAACAACTGTTAGGGATACTTCAAGGAATAACACAAAATGTAAGAACATGGTTTATTAAACTGTGAGCATACAACAAACATTAACAAAATCAAACAGTGGAAATACATGCAAACAAGCAAGCCACATGCTGTAAAATAAAATTTGAGCAGATTGACACAGGATCACAATACATTTCCACATTCAGGAACTTGTTTGAATACAAAATTAAATAACAAGCAAAGAATGGTGATAAAATATATATCAAACACTTTAAACAAAACAAAAATATTTTAACTAACAATAACACTACAAAGTTGCAATACAGTAACTAAAACATTTGTGAACATTTAGTGAGGTACACCAAAATAATGGCAATTAATGAACTACAAAGACCATGCAATTAACAGCAAGTAAAGCACTGATGATAAGGAAAACTTAACATTTAAATTAACAATAGTTCATACATACAAACTGAAAAATTGTTCTGAATTTACAGATTGGTAGGCACAAAAACAAGAGCTACATCATATTTCAGTGGAAGGTCTTAGGTATATGTCAATTTGGTTGAAGGGTAATATATAATATAAAATTTCTTAAAAACAATAAAGTAAGTAATTAAGGATGGTAAAATGAGTCATGTTATCATATCTGTCCAGGAAAAAGAAAAACTAGTCAGCTGTTAGGTATGCTCTTCATCCCATACATTACTCCCATACTCCTCACTGCTAATCATCACATTCACTTAATCATAGTTTGAATCACAACAATTGGTACTAATGGCACTTTTCTAGAAATACATTGGTAAAAACAGAAATTTTGCCATTGCAGTTCTATGTGGTGATACAATTTTTTGGATTAATTGGGAATATCAACAGATATTTAAAAATATTTCTTAATGTGGAAATAAGCTAAAAATACCGAAAAATATGACAACACTTTCTGCTTTACTTAATTTACAGAAAAAATTACATTTATAAAATAGTACTGTGAATACCAGATATTGGTAAATTGTGTGATGTCTCATTTGTGTGGTAACTCAGTATACTGTGAGGACTGGAGCCACAAAAGTGGGATGCAATTGAAGTGTAATTTTTGTGCTTACAGGCATGAATTTTTCAGCATTGAATTTAACCTTGCTATACTTTATATTATTATACAACTCATAATACAAAATGCCAGTTCACCACTACCTAGGTTCAATGCCCTAATCAAAGCCAACCTTTATCCAAAAAAAATTTATCTTTGTGTACTATGACTAAGTGCATAGAAATACACTGTTCTAGCTGTTAGACAGTATAACACAGCTGCCAACATTCAAATAAGAAATGTAAACCTAACAGCAGTACACACCATTCATCTTGAAATCCATTTATCTCATGATAATACAGTTACTGTATTGATGACGAATCTATGTTCCAAACACAAGTGACAGACCACCAAGTTTTGACAATTAAGAGATCCTCCCCTATCGTCAGTATTTGATGAACACAGACAGACATGACAATATTTTTATGTGTTCTCCATTACCTGCAAAAAGAAATAAAACCACATTGATGTGAACTATAATTTTCCCATTCTTTACTGAGTTATTAAAGATCTTTCTTGCTTCTATGAAAAGGGGTATTTTGTACAAACCACTTTGACACCCAAACCCATAAAATGTAAATTTATATGAAATGATAAGGAACTGTTAAATTTTTTGGTGGAGTTCTATTTGGCTTTATAAATAGAAGTGCTGAAGCGTTTATTTGATAGATGTTATAACTATTTACTTGTGTGTTTATCTAAAGTTTAAACGTAACTATTATGAAGATTAGAACCATAACTTAATGATAGTACATTACAAAAGTTAATTAATTTTTTCAACATAACAGAAATAAAATCATAATTAAATCACAGAATTACCCATTTCTCTCAATAAACTATTGATGTGAAAAAGAACGAAAATCACTAACCTAAATAAAAACATGAAACAAGTGAATTTTTGCTGAAACAATTTAAAGGAGCTATATAAAACTGAGATGAAATTAAAATGTATATATATATAGCCCATTTGATACATCCTGAAGAATCATTTAAATATCAATCTATTAAATAAAAAAATTTGGAGATATAGAAAATACAGGGCGTTCGCCGGGAAACGCAACCCACTGTTAGCGCTACAAGGAAGAAACTGCTCCCGGCGAGCGAGCGGTCAGTTTCCGGCATTGTTCGACCGTCGGCCGCGGACTATTTCATAATAATTACGCTTCATAAACTTGTGTGCTAAGCATTTAAATGTGACGTAATTCATTAGCTTACCTTATAAAAGATGCTGGAAGTGTTGACCCTCTTGTGTAATGCACATTTCACATCTTCTGAACATATTTCGAGACACACGCTGCCCTAACTGACTTAATGATTTTTTGGGTGACTGTTCTAGTCGAAAAGCGATATCGTCAATTTTCTCCTCTGTGAGAATACGGTTGACCGACAGTCTCTTTTTGTTAAAAAATGAACCCGTTTCTCTTACTTTTTTAACCAGACGCAGAATTGTTGATTTAGCTGGCAGTAAAGCGCCAGGAAATTCGTGACGAAATTTACTGCGACACTTTTTAAACGACTTCTTCTTCACATATGTATCGTAGAGAAATATTCTTTGTTGCAAACTGTAACGTACCATAATTTTACTCACACTCAAACACGGTACAGATTAATAAGAGTATGAAGCCCCAAACCAGCCAAACCGCAAAGAAACGTTTATTCACAGCACTGATTAATAAGAGACTGAAGTCACAAACTATCTACAATGCAAAGAAACCGTTCTTAACAATGTAAGGGTCACTGCACTGCACTGTTGGGGCAGCGGAGGTGTTAAACAGTGCGGTGATTCACGGTGGCGTGTGGCGGAAACTGCTGGCTCCACTGACCGAGCAAGTTGCCGACGGCAACAGACTGGGAGGGTAAAGTTTTCCGGCGAACGCCCTGTATTTATCAATGCAGCTCCATATCTTTTTTCTGGTTGATGAACAAAGATGTCTATGAGGAGCTGCTGAATATGCTCAAGACTGCATTATACTGAGTATATACGATCAACAGTACCTTATCTATTTTGTAGGTTTACTATTAACTCTGAATATCAGGAATTGGCACTAATGTTAATTTTTAAGCTAAGTGATAATACCTATCTGTAGCTTAAAGTTTATATCAAAGAAGTGACCATGACCTCAAGCTAGTAATTGATTTTAGACATAAAGGAGTGGAAAAATTTTCTTTTCGATTTTAAGGGACTCTGAGGCTGAAGTAAATTACCAGGGCAAATGTTAAATGAGTTACTAAAAATGAGTGAATCTAAAATTAAAATTTATAAAGGACATACAATAGGTGAGTGAGGAAATTGCAATCAAAAGTATTTATCATAAAATTAATATGGAAAGGGAAAATAGGTGCATAGAGAAATTTTCACCACAGGATGCACTGCGTTACAATTGAATGAAAATCTTTGGAAAGCAATGATCTTATTTGGTAGCTTAGAGATTACAGTGAATACAATAATGCAAACACCACAATTTCATTTAAAACTAGGCATTGACTATATCTTCATTTGAGTCGACTTTTAAAGGACACACCTCTATCTAACCCATCACACAGAGCTATACGATTCATGGCCTCAATGGATCACTGAATGTTAATTCTTAGTGGTGAAGATCACCAACTGTAAAGTCATTCCTTCCAGTAAGACGATACGGCCCATATGCTGAAATTACATTAAACATTTCAACTGTATGAAGTAACTAACCTTTATGCGGATTCTAATTTGTGGGAACTTTTATCTTAATTTCTCATACCTTAAACCTTAGACCTTATTCTGCTCTGTACATAATTCGAAATCCAATCAGAAGTTCTTGTGTCAATATCATTCAACAAAAACTGGATACCAATTTTTAGGCAATTTTTTCTGAGATTTCTCATCTTTCTGATTTCACATTAAAATGGAACTACACTGTTATAACCCTGGCACCAAAAGCTGTACTTTATTCAGAAGGCCCATTAAAAATTAACCAGTAGTTTTTGTATGAATCTCATTCATCTAAACAGACAGACACAAATTTTGGAAACAGTTCACTTATTTATATATATATTGCTGAAATGGTAACGTACATAAACATCGTGGGCCTGATCCCACTAATCTCAGAGGTCTATGGCAATAACACTACAAGATGAATCCTCAGTTGAAATAGGACTTTGAATGGTGGAGTAACACCAGCCGTCTTTGGCAAACGAAAGCAAACTTTGTCAGAAGTGGGAACTAAATTCACATATTCATTACACAAACTGAGTGTTTTGGTGTAATGTTAAGACATCTTACCATTAAGCGTCCAATTTTAAAAAAATATTAATGATAAAAACGTCGAGTTTCTACACATGTCTGGGCCAGTTGTGGCACTACACAGCATAGAGAAGAGACACGGTTTTGACTTTGAGGAGATACGAATATTAGAATGTACAAATTGATGCTGGAACAGCGTGATCAAGGAAGCTATGGAGATTCGTCTCGCGGAAGGCCCCGTAAACAGATATACCGGCTTCCAAGTTAGCGCAGTTTGGAACCCAGTGATTAGCCAGATCAGTCGAGATAATGCGACAGTAACTCCGAACTATAACCGACCTCCTCCACCGCGTATAACACAGCCGCGCCTGCCGCCCCACTGCCCGCATCTCACCATCTCACTCGGCGCACGTTACTATGACGTCAGCGAAAACGGTTGACAAGCGAGGACCATACAAGAACCAGTGTTCAAGGAACCCCTAAACTTCTATTCTATGTTAGCATTTCCCATGTATTGCTAACCCAGTCTTAAGAAACTAAAAACCAGTGTCAATGATGCCATTGTAAAATGTGATTCTGTGACCACGAAGCGACTGATGAATTACATTCGAATTGGACTATAGAAATGCAAGTAGGTATTCCTTCATCTCCCAGCTATTAGAAGCAAAGTGGAAACTTTAGGTCTGATGGAAACAACTTGCGCAATACAGTTTTACAATTCCCTTGATTTGCAGGAAGATACTGAAATAGGAATAAAATTTGTTTCAAACGCTTCAAAGCAAACGCAGATGCCTTTGAGAAACAGGTATCAAATGGTCTTAATGATCAAGTGACATAGTTCTGAGCTGCTGCGAATTCTGTCAGTGGTATCATCTAAACTAGTCCAATAAACCTGAAGGGCAATCCAAATCACGCATGTAGTAATGTACACGGAGTGGGAAATTGAGGGCCTGCTTCAAGCGGGGACCACACGATCTCGCGATCATTAATGCCCTCACAGTCCCACCCAGAGTATCCATCTCCAGCGAAAGCCTCCGCCAGGGAACGGATCCGATAGAACTACCCGCTATTACAGCGTGGATGGTGAGACAAGGCACACTTCGCCACCCATGTGGGTGCCCGCGGGGAGCAACGGGGATGCGGCGCCTGCTTCGAACCAGGCCGATGTGAAAGCAAACTCATCTAGAATGTCCAGCACTTTACTACCGAGTCACATGGAAGACGCAATACACGTTACACGTCGCAGAGGAACTCTAGTGATACCTGTGAGAGCGGGCGGATGCGCTCGTGTATGCTGCGCTCGGCTTGCAGCGCCGAGGGCGGCGGGTGGTCGGGCGTGGGCGGCTGCTGATAGTGCGTGGGGCTGAGCGGAGTGGTGGGCGGCGACGTCCGCAGAGTGATGTGCGCGCTCGACACGAACGTGGAGCCCTCCTCGTCGGTGACAGCGGCGCAGGGCACCTGCTGCTCGGTGTCGTCCTCGGGCTCCAGGTCCTGCTTGGTCGCCAGTATCGCCACGGGCTCGTAGTTCTCGTAGTTGTGGCTCCGCCGCAGCTTGCGTCGCGGGTTCTGCGTGCGGAAGGCGGGAGGTTCGATGATGGGCGGCCGCATGTCGACGTACTGGTCGGCCGAGCGACCTCTCCGCAGGTCGCCGTGGCTGCGGCCACTGCGCGCCAGGTACAGGTACTCGTAGTTGCCGCCTCCGCCGCCCCCACCGCCCCCGTGGCCAGACCGGCACCCGGCGCCGTCTGCCGACATGCTCATCAGCGTCGGCGGCACCGCGTGCGTCGGCGAGACGGAGAGGTTCCGCCGCGGCGGCTTCTTCGGCGGCGTGGGCTGCACAGAAAAACGACGCATCCATCAGACAACCTACCACTTAACTCTCTGATCGCGGTCGTCTAAATCGCCGGCTGATTTTAAACAAATTTTAAATATGATTAAGGAAAGAATGTGACCCTGATAGTACACTGGTGTGCAAACTTTAGAACAAGATAGATAAATCAACATAACTAATTTTTTATTATACTGTAGTATATTGAGGGATTTTAGTTATAGTATATTGTAATTTTTACTCGGGATAATTTTTCTCAAGCTACAGCAATGTAATTTAATTCCACCCGACGCAGCATAGTCCAAGGTTAACAGGATCTCTTCCCGTGAGAAGAGGCCTCCCCTCCAGGGTACATTCAAAAAGCCCCTAGTAAGGGGTTTTAAACGAATAGAACTAATGTCACATGAATTCCCCCACTCCGCTTCAACGCGCGAGAGCTCACTCTGGGGCAGTTCTCGAGGAGTCTATTCGCCGAGCCTCAGGATGGAGCACGGTGCCCGTAGGCATGAAGATTTTATTAGGTAAAGGCTAATGCATTTATTCCCTTCTGCTGGCTTAGAAAGAATATTCCGAGTGACAGGATTTTATTAGTAAGAGAGTTATTTCATGAGAGCTATTTTGCGCAGTAATTTTCAGTTATGTTAAGTGCATTTCTATGAGCCTATTTTTATTGAAGTATTAGTCACTCCATTCTTTCAACCAGTGGCGGCTGTACCTTAAGTGCGCTCGTGCGCTGAACCACCAATCCAAAAGATTTAAAAATGACAAAATATTAAGTACCTACTTCATCTTTATTTTTATATTACCATTTTAATATTTATTTTTAAACATACAAAAACAAAAACGTATAAAAAATTAAATCTCCAATTATGGTGAAACAGTTTGAGCGCTTTACTAAACTATTAAGACTTATTTTCCTATAAAGACAAATTCTCGTGCGCTTCGGCGAGTGCACGAGGACTGCTAATACAACTTGTAGGTGTACGAGTTAATACGCCTGACGCGTGAAACAAAAGATAGTTCATAGAAACGTACGGAGTAATGAGTCGGTTGTCGTGCGCCGCTCGAGCGAACCGAGGATTGCCGAGAGCACCCGATGTTTGACGAATTGGCTGGCTGGCATGGGCGCGCGCGAGGCGACGGCAGCCATGATTGACATCTCGTTATTAGACTATCAGTATAGTTTCACTGTATGTGTGACGCGCTAATAATTGTTTATTTATATTACCGTAAATAATTGTTTTTAATTTTTGTTTCGATTTTTTTCGAGAACTTTTATTCTATACTGTGTATGGTGTTAGTGAAAATGAGCATAAACATTGATTATATTAAAGAAAATAACAGAACTTTTCAAAATAAAGTGAACATAAAATTGGCCGGACCGCCACGGCCCTTTTTAAATTTAAAACAAGAGTGCAAATCGAAAAATAAAGCATTTACACGAAGTTTTAAAAGTGAAATGTATAATAGAAAGAAATGGTTGTGTGGATGTGAGCGTCTTAATGCATTCTTTTGTTTTCCTTGCATTATTTTTGGCGGAGAATCGATTTGGACAGAAACAAGAATCAAGGATTTGACGCATTTGAGTGAAAAAATAAAAAAACATGATTCTTCACAAGTACACCTACAAAATGTAATGAGTTTGTCTGTGTTAGGCACGGTCGACATTCGTAATCAGCTAGATTCTGTGTATAGAAGCAATATCCAAAAGTATAATGAACAAGTTGATAAAAACAGGTATATTTTATCACGTCTTATCGATTGTGTCAAGTTTTGTGGTGCACCACCAGTTTGATAACCCACCAGCCGCCACTGCTTTCAACTACATGTTTTCATTTGTATCGCTGATTCCTGCTCATTACTAGCACTAAGTGAGGGCAGAACGTAATTGCTCTGATCCTATGACCACATATCTTCGGTAAAACTGATCGGGGAGTGGTTGATCAGAGGCGAATCCAACTTGGTTGTGGTGAAAAGCCGCTCTTTCGCTACAATAATAAGGAAAAAGGAAGCGGCTTTTAGGCGATATAAATAATGCAGGATAGGGAAAATAGCTTACCAGCTCCCAAAGTTGAGGGTTGTGGCGAGTGAATAATACTCATGAATAAGGGAGCGTCAATAAACTACGTGACTTGGTGTAGAGGGAGGGGGGAAGGAAGGCTAAGTGGGGGAAGGAAGGCTAAGTGGGGGAGGAGGGTTTTTGAGCCAAGACAAAATGCTTTCTGGAATCAATTGGGGAAAAAAGCTACGTGCCACGCGGGCGGGCGGAGGGGGTGGAGGGAGGGGGGAGGGGTAGAGGTAAACGCCACGTAAGGCTAAGTGGGGAGGGGCGGGGTTTCACAGGAGGCCAAAATGAGGCTACGTGGTTTATGGACGCTCTGTAAGGTTTTAACTGAAATATTGTATTTTGCTGTCAGTCTTACGCATTATTTACTCGTTGCAGCACTCAACTTACCAATTCTTTGTTACTTATACATAATTTTAAAATATGGCCTCGGTCTACGTAGCCATATAGCCAGTTCCAAGTTGTATTTGTACTAAGAATTGTATCGGTCTTTACTATGTGTTTGTGGACACTATGCTGATTACAACACAGGATAAACACAACACTTAATTTAAACTTCTCATGCCCGAGGCCAGACTCGAACGAGCGACTCTTACAACGCGAGGCCAGCGTTACCATATTAACTTCTAAATCTCGCATCGAACAGCGCAGGTGAAGCTCTCGGAACGAGACATAATTCGGTGGAAGGTGTTTTTTTTTTTTTTTTAAACTGCTTCACGTCTCTTAACAGCGAGGTTTTTAGAGACGGGAAAGGATGGGGGGGGGGGCAAGGAATGGGAAGGAATTCGGCCATGGCCTTTTGAAGGAAGCATCCCGGCATTTGCCTGGAGTGATTTGGGAAACCATGGAAAACCCAAATCTGGATGCCCGGAAGGGGATTCGAACCGCCGTCCTCCCGAATGCGAGGCCAGACCGCTAACCGTTACACCACCACGATCAGTCCGGCGGAAAGACTAGTCTGCCAGTTCCGCCGATTTAAATCCTATTGAGCAGATGTGGGATGTTTTGGGGAGACGTATTGCAGCACGACCACGTACACCAACGAACATCCAGCAATGCAACCACGCCGGTGGAGAAACGGAACGCCCTACAACAAGAACTCCTTATTAACCTTGCGGCCAGCGCGAAAGTACGTTGCAGACATACATCACTATCCGTGCTGTTCTCACACCCTTGTAAGAACCGTGTCCCTACTTTCTATAATGTTCAGGGCACATCATGAGTCGCTGTGAATTCAGTATAACCTATTCTCTCCGTATAAAAGTATCATTCCTGTATGTATCAGCATATAATTCTCTCAGTTGCTTACTGTACTATACTGTAGCAGTTCTTTCTATACTGTTATATGGTTCAGGTTTCGTGGATCTATGATACTTGGTAGTAACACAGCATGCAAAAGTTACTTTGCACACCAGTTTATTAGCTTCGTCCGCAGGTGATATATTGTTGGTCATAAGTGGAGACTCTATAAAGTATCTAGATCAGCGTACGAACAAGTGTCTCACAGAAGTCGCAGAGGAACCCTAGTGATAGTCGTATGCGCTCGTGTATACTGTTAGTGACGTGTATAAGGTCAGATTTCTAAAACTGTTTTATTAAAAGGTAATAAAAATTTGAACAATACACCAATATTGAATAACAAATATATATCATAAAAAAAATTATTAGACGACTAAACTCGGTGTCACGCCACTAATTTTTCGATATTTGGTGCCTTATTTATGATCAGAAATACTAAATTGGCGCATTCCATGATTGACTATCTGTATCTTTTCTCAGCTAATAAATTGCTGTGCTGAATCCTCTTTTGGCTGCATATGATCATGGGAATACAATTAAAAACTTGTTTGGTGCATTCCTTAAAGCCGGATATAATACTGGAAAGCAGAAGGCACGGTTGGTCCTCAAGGCCCCCTAATAGTACCTTTGACCAGTAACGCTCCCTATGATCTCTTAAATACATAGCGATTGGCAGTACCGCCCCCGTGGGTACCACTGATATAGTAGAATGCTCGGGCGGTCCCCATCTCATGACGTATACATTACACAAACAAAGAATACACTTTTCATACAGAGTACACAAAGTTACACGTTTCCCAGACAGCTGGCAAAAGATTAGGTACGTCTGGCTTAAGGTTCGCTTAGACTTCGGACAAGAACTTAGTTCTCCCTCCACCCCACTTCCCCCTCTCATTAATCACACTGGCCACGTGGTCCTTGATGGCAGAATCCAAGATTTTTTTTTTTAGATATAGACTACACCATGAAATAATTGGTATCGTCGTATATGGCTGGAGCCTAGAACATTACTTCAGCTCTGGGAAGGTCTATAAACTAGGTGGCTCCGTTATGGGTTGGGGGGGGGGGTGCGGGAGGAGGATTGCGTTGTGCAGAGCGCTACGTGGGTGGCAGATGTAGTCCGAGTCAAACTACATACACTGATCAGCCGGAACATTACGACTACCTACCTACTATCGATATAAACCCGTCCAGGCGATAGCAGCGTCACCTGACGAGGAATGACTGCTAGTCAGACACACGCACAGAGCATATAGTATCAGTGAGTCTGCTATCAGTGTTTAAAATGAGGAAGGCGCGCGATCTATCCGAGTTTGACCGAGGGCAGATTGTGATTGCCCGGTGGCTCAGCACGACCATTTCGGAAACTGCACGATTTGTCGTGTGTTCGATGAGTGCTTTGGTGAGTGTCTTCAAGTGGCGAAACCAACGTGAAACCACGTCCAAACGACTACCCTTATTACGTCGTAGGCTGGGCAGATTGGTAAAACAGGACAGGCGGCGAATTGTGGCGGAACTAACATCAGACTTTAATGCTGGGCAGCGTACAAGTGTGTCTCTGAACACACAGTGCACCGAACACTCCTAAGGCTGGATGGGTCTCCGCAGCCGACGACCCATGCATGTGCTAATGTTAACCCCACGACATCGGCAACTACAACTGACCAACGTCACTGGACGTTTGCGCAGTGGCAGAGCGTTGCATGGTTTGATGAATACCGATACCTTCTTTATCATGCCGATGGGAAGGTGCGAATCCATCGTTTTCCAGGGGAACAGCTTCTTGATACTTGTACTGCGGGTCGGAGATAACCTGACGGCGGTTCAATTATGTTCTGGGGAACATTCACGTGGGCATCCATGGATCCAGTGGAGCTCGTGCAAGGCACCATGACGTCCAATAAGTATCACACATTGGTTGCAGACCACGGACACCCATTCATGACGACCATGTTTCCCAAAGGCAGTGAAATTTTTCAACAATTTAATGCGCCATGTCACAAGGCAAGGAGTGGACCGAGGAACGTAGTGGTAATTGCTGTTGTGTGTTGAATCCGATAGTACACATCTAGGGTGTGATTGAACGTGGCGTCAGAGCGCTTAGGCCCCCTCCGCGGAATTTACGGGAATTAGGTGACTTATGTGTGGAGATGTGGTACGACCTTCCTCCAGCAACCTACTAAGGCCTCACTGCTTCCATGCCAAGATGCGTCGGCGCTGTTATCCGTGCCAAAGGCGGACATACCGGCTATTAGTTAGGTGGTCAGAAAGTTCTGGCTGACCAGTGTAGCTTTTCGTTCATTTTATTTTTGTTAAAATAGGGTACGGAATACACAACAGCATACGGATATTTATTTCCGCCAATTAATTATCTCCATATTCTAGAAACACTATAGACTGACAGTGACGCACATGCTGTGACTTGAGGTCTAGTGTTTGGGTGACACGGAGTTGACGCTTTTGACCTAGGCGATACGCGGTGGAGCACTGCTGCAAAGAATACCGCTGGATACACTCGCCCATTCACACTTCAAAAACGGACGCAACAAAATGTTCCAGTCAGTCGTACATTCTCACGGCACAGAAATGTCTTCATCGCGCATTATTTCAAGGAGAACAAAAGGAAACATAGCAGAATCTTCCCATAGCTTTGAAAGTGTGTATCAAGAATTTTAACGTTACTCTGGTAAGGGAAAACAGCACACAATATCTCCTGCAATTATATGAGAAAAGCTACGTTACACACAGCGGGAAGGGAGGAGGATGTAGAGGCAAAAATTATGTAAGGCTTCATGGAGGGATGACTGTGGGAGGTTCAAAAGAGGCCTAAATGGAGCCACGTAATTTATGGAAGCTCCCTTATGAGAGATTTCTTGGACATTTATAACATCTGATTGAATAAATGTTTTTCCTAACGCCTGAGTTTTAAAATTCAGACTGCAGCAGTATACCAGGAGACTTATTACAGTGGCGAAAGCAACATCAACTGACTCCTCCTGCCGCAGTAATATGCCGAAACCGTTTCAAGTGTTAATGGTCTTTTGTGCAGAAAGGAGAGAGAGGTGTTAGGAGAAGTCGGAGCTTTGATGACTTGATGGAGCATCGCTGTGGCCGTGATTCGTTCTGGGAAAGCTGGTAAGTATGAAGATCAAAGCAGTAAGACCCACGCTAAGCGCATGACGTAAGGTTCAATCTCTCGTTTAACATTCGACGACTAATAAAAGAATTAGTTTTGGTGCGGTTGACAGACACATATTCATTCCAGGATTATTTAAACAATTTACACTTTTTTTGACTACTTGGGCAAAATTTTGTTTCGGAACATCAGTTTGGGAAATTCTAGACAAATTTACAAATTTTCAGCATGAGGCAATATTATGGGTATTATGGCAGCTGGAGTTGATTGAGAGGAGAACAGCAACATTTGTTTGTGGAAGTTTCTGTGGAACACAATGAGTGACAGCTATTGGACTGGGAGTCAGTAGAAGACAGGAAGCGGGTATAGAGAGGTCTGGAAGTGTATAACGCATCCCCCGGTGATAAAGCATGGATAGATCTTGGAATTTTTTTCCAATTTTTCTGCTTCTGGATTTACGCTTCGTCGAGTTAATTAGACGGGAAAGGACTTGAGCAAGGAATTCGCTCATGGCCTTTAAAAGGAACCATTCCGGCATTCGCCTCTATTAATTCGGGGAAACCATGGAAAACCCAAATCTGGATTTCCGGAGAGGGATTCGTTACCGCTCACCCACCTTGCTCGTAGATATTGGAAGAAGAATTAGTAGCAGTGTATGAAATGGAAGGCCATGGCTGTTACGTATGTGAAAACATCTGCTAGTACACGATTACATTTTAATGCCAATTTCAGAACTCTTAAAGTGGTTACGTTTAAGTATTAGTCTTTCTTAAAACATTTTAAATAGTCCCTTTTGTTACATATTTTGCATTTAACCCTGCTAAAAAGTGATTTGCACAAAATTTACCTTAATGTAATACATGGAAAATAACTGTTGCTAAGATTTGTAACAACTGGATAAAAAGAGGATATTTTTTTATTGTTTGATAACCATTGGCGATTCGTAAAGTAGTTCTGTTACAACCATTACTGCGTTAACTGCAATACGATTTTAGCTAGCGTTGTATGTAAAGTTTTGGTACAAATGAATTTTTTGTATTTACTCATATTGTCGCGTTGGAACCGGGGCAGGTGTGAATTCGAAGGTTACTTGTCAATGAACACAGCACTTAAACTGAGAACAGGTTTATTGAGAACTCAAACATACACGCAGCACTGACTGCCTCTTGGGCAGAATGCTCTTCTATTTATACACAGATAGAACGTACTAGAGATTACAAGAGTAGTTAACAAGTGAAATGTGTAGAAGTTACAAGTGACCTTAGGAAACATGTAGAATCTTCTGGAAATAATAAACAGAATTAAATAATTTTTGTCAGTGGGCGGGATTGAACCGGCGACCTTCGGTACCGCAATTCGTGACGCTACCCGCTGCGCCATGCTGGCAGACGGTACACTGGCGTTCATGCGGCATTGCTCCCTCTCCTGAGGAAAACAGCGTCCCGCTGTTAGATTTCTTTTGGGGCACGCTGAAGTGTCCTGGATCTTGATCTTGTCGTGGGTCCTCTGTATGGCAGTTCTGGAGGGCCCCTCCTGTTTGTACTATTATCTTCCTGTCCGACTTCCTCAGTATCCAAACCGTCCTCAGAGTCCTTGAACAAGAAGCTGGTTGTGCCTAGCTGCTCGTCAGGATTGTAGTAAGGCTTCATGCGGAGGACGTGAACAATGTCCCTTCGCTTTCGTCGTTTCGAAGACGGCTCATAATCCTCGACTTCGTATGTGACGTCTGACCGGCGGCGTATGACACGATACGGACCAAAGTACCGCTTCAGTAACTTTTCTGATAGCCCAACCTTCCGGACAGGGGTAAAAATCCATACGAGATCTCCTGGGTTGTACGCAACAGGTCGGTGCTTGCCGTCATACCGCTGACGGTCCTTCTCCTGGGTGGCCAGTGTTCGTATGCGAGCCAGCTGTCTTGCTTCTTCGACCCTGGTAATGAGCTGTTTTATATAGTCATCCTGAGTGTCGTCCGGCTGGAATGGGAACAGCGTATCCATTGTGGTCTCAGCTTCACGGCCATGGAGCAGAAAAAACGGAGTGAAGCCTGTCGTATCTTGCCTTGCTGTATTATAAGCAAATGTGACCACTGGCAGTATTGTATCCCAATCCTTCTGCTCAACATCCACATACATCGACAGCATATCGGCTAATGTCTTGTTGAAGCGTTCTGTGAGACCGTTTGTCTGAGGGTGGTATGCAGTTGTCATCCTGTGGACAACGTCGCATCTTGACATGACCTCTGATACTAGTCTTGACTGGAATACCTTTCCACGATCGGATATCATCACACGTGGTGCTCCATGCTTCAAAATAATGTCTTCTACTAGAAATTTTGCAACCTCTGGAGCTTCTGCAGTCGGCACAGGTTTGGTGACAGCGTAGCGCGTGAGGTAGTCGGTGCAGACTATTATCCATCGGTTACCGGTTGTCGACTTCGGGAACCTCCCTAAAAGGTCGATCCCAATTCGGTGGAATGGAACTGCTGCAGGTGGAATTGGTACTAGATGACCTGGAGGTAATTGCGGCACATGTTTCCGTCGCTGGCACTCTTTACAGTGACTCACATAATGCTTGACAGATCGGTAGAGACCCTTCCAGTAATACCTGCGTCTGATTCGGTCCAGGGTCTTCACAAATCCCAGATGACCGGATATTGGAGCGTCGTGGAAATACTTGAGAATAGCTGGCTGGAGATGAGCTGGAACGACCAGAAGCCACTTGGGGCCTAGTGGATCGTAGTTGTTCTTATACAATGTCCCATCTATCAATTGAAACCCTCCTTTGGCCGGTTCTCCTTTCTCCAAGGCGTCTATGGTTCTTAATAACTCTGAATCTTCCCTCTGTTCAGCTGCAACGTCACCTAATTCAGCGAGGGCTGAAATTCCATTCATGCTGTTGTGTTCTATTAAAGGATTCCTTGAAAGGCTGTCGGCATCCTTGTGTTTGCGTCCGTTTTTGAATACCACCGTGACGTCGTACTCTTGAAGTCTAAGTGCCCATCTTGCTAGTCGACCTGATGGATCCTTCAAGCTGGTTAGCCAACATAAAGAATGGTGGTCTGTTCACGACGGTGAAAGGTTTGCCGAATAAATACGGACGAAACTTGTTGATAGCCCAGACAACTGCGAGGCATTCTTTCTCGGTTGTAGAGTAGTTTATCTCGGGCTTAGAGAATACTCTTGATGCATAGGCTATCACCTTCTCAGCACCTTCCTGAATTTGCACAAGCACTGCACCGATCCCATAACCGCTGGCGTCAGTGTGAAGTTCAGTTTCTGCATTCTCGTCGTATAAGGCTAGAACTGGTGCGGAAGTTAGAGCCTCCTTAAGTGCCTGGAAAGATCTTTCTTTAGTTTCATCCCAGTAAAACTTGGCGTCTCCCTGCAAAAGTTCTTGCAGTGGACGTGCCATGTTACAGAATCCTTTTATGAAACGCCGGAAGTATGAGCACAGCCCAAGAAAGCTTCTCACATCACGAATGTGCTGAGGAGTTGGAAATTCCATGACTGCCCTTACTTTATCTGGATCAGCGCGGACGCCATCTCCGTTGACCAGGTGCCCCAGGATTTTTATCTCTTTGGCGACGAAGAGGCACTTCTTCGGATTGAGGCGGAGTCCTGCAGTCTGAACACACTTCAGCACCGTTGACAGGCGACTCAGATGTTCTTCAAATGTTTTCGAGAAAACAACAATGTCATCTAAATAACAAAGACACGTCGTCCACTTAAGGTGTCGAAGTAAGTTGTCCATCATGCGTTCGAATGTGGCCGGAGCGTTGCATAATCCGAATGGCATTACTTTGAATTCATAGAGGCCATCAGGTGTAATAAAAGCCGTCTTTTCTCTGTCAGCTTCGTCAACCTCGATTTGCCAGTAGCCTGTCTGCATGTCCATGGTTGAGAAGTATGTAGCTCCTTTCAAGCAGTCTAAGGCGTCGTCGATGCGCGGCAGTGGGTAGACATCTTTCTTTGTGATTTTGTTCAGCCGCCGATAGTCGACACAGAATCGCCACGTACCATCCTTCTTCTTTACGAGGACCACCGGAGATGACCAAGGACTCTCCGAAGGTTGAATAATGTCATTATGCAACATCTTCTCCACTTCCTCTCGAATTATTCGCCTTTCGACTGGTGACAATCGGTACGAGCGCTGGCTAATGGGCGGATGATCCCCAGTATTGATACGATGCTTTATCGTGGGCCGTTTCGTCTGACCTTTTATTTGCTGGGGTGTGAATACACCAGAGAATTGGCGTAGTATAGCTAACACCCGGTGGTGTTGTTCCTTGGTCAGGCCGGACCCTATTGGCAGTTCCATAGTTGTTTCCTCCAGCGTGTTGTCGGTACTAGTAACAGAGCATGGATCTTCGTTAATGACGTTGAGCTCGCCCTCCTGGACTGGTTCAGCTGTCCCTATGCACATTCCCTTGGGGATAATTTGTGACTGCTCGTGACAGTTGGTGATCCAAATGTCTCCTCGACCACCGATAATGCTTATGATAGCCGCTGGTATGTAGATTTCTTTCGTGAGCCTAATAAACTTTCTACTATCGACAAGCACTTCAAGGTTGCGGTCGTCCGTGTTTTTGACTGGGACTCTTCTCATTGCGAACGGCGGGATTGTCACGTTGTCAACGGCGAATAACTTCCCAGAAGATTCTGTGTTACGTGTACCCGTCGCAACGACTTCTTCAATTTGCAGCTCAGATGTTCCACAGTCAATGACAGCTTGGGATGCCTTAAGGAAGTCCCATCCAAGGATGACATTATGACTACATTCTGTTAAAATGACAAATTCAACTGGCTGGGTCCTGTTGTTGATGGTTATTCTCGCGACACAAGCTCCAGCTGGCTGGACGTACTTTCCATTTGCGACCTTTAGCACAGTTGCCCCCGTATCACGGAACATTGTCTTCTTTAGTGTGCGACGATAATTGTCCGACAATACGGAGAAAGAAGCTCCTGAATCAACCAGCGCCCGGACAGGTTGGCCGTCGATTATAACGTTGATGAGATTTCCCGACATCTTAGTGACTGTCATCCATGGAGGATTTTCATCTGCGGCGGCCTCACCTCCGTAGATGGTCGCCTTGCTTAGTTTTCCTGCGTGCGGCGGCTAGGGGAGCGGCTGGTAGCTCTGTCCGGCGACGATGAACGGCAGCGGCGCGTCGGGGATCGACCTCGTCTAGGGTACGGCGATGGGCTTCTTCCCGTAGGTCGACCGAACTCGTCAGCGGGTGGCTGCCTGGGGTAGAACTGTTCTGATGGCGGACGTCTTGCGGCAAAATAATCGTCAAATACTCGTCTTCTCTCTCTGCAGTAGCGTATGACATGTCCAGGGCGCCCACAGTGGAAACATACTGGCGCGTTGTCTTCTGTCCTCCAGACGTCCGTTCGTCTGCGGGACGTCATAGGTGCCGGAGGATTTGGTTGTGGCCGTGTCGGCCGGTTCCTAGGCTGCCGTTTGGCAGCTGCAGCATACGTCATATCAGGGCGAGGCCATTCTTCACGTCGAGTGCGATTGGCTCGGCAGACAGGAGCTATTGTCTGAAATACCTCTTTTTCCGCCGCGTCGGCTCCTTCATGACCCACTGGGCTTACATTCCATGGCCATGATCTGATGCTCACTCGGTTCAAGAGTCCCAGCTGCCATGAACTGTTGTAATTCTTCTCTCACAATTTGTCGTATGAGAGACGCAAAGTCGTGCTGGTCTTCCACAACTGCCATAGGGACTACGTTGGGAAGTCTGTCATACTTCTTTCGCCCAACCCTCCTTTGTTGCATCTCCTCAATCCGCTGGCACCACTTGATGAACTCTTCCGTCGTAGCGACGTCTTTTATCAGAAGAGCTTGGTACATGTCTTCTGCAATACCTTTCATTAGGTGCGTGATTTTGTCGGCTTCAGTCATATTCGGGTTGACTACGTTGCATAGGGCCAAAACATCCTGTATGTAAGATTGCGTCGGCTCCCCATGTCGTTGGGCCCGGTTCTTCAGTTGTTCTTCCGCCGAGCGGATTTGTCGCTGGTGGTCCCCAAACGTTTTCTTAAGTTCCGTCTGGAACATTTCCCAGTTATTCAGTTTATCTTCGTTGTTCTCGAACCACTGCTGGGCGGTTCCGTCCAGATAGAAATAAACATTTGCCAAGCACATGGTATGATCCCACCTGTTGTACTTGGCGACTCGGTCGAACCCTTTAGCCATTTGTTAGGGTCCTGTCCAGCGTCTCCAGAGAACACCGATGGGTGTCGAATGTGCAGCTGGCTTGCCGCCATGGGTTTCCTAATGACGCGGACTTTCGGAAGGACGTACTGAGTATATCCTTTGTAGTCCGGTTCCAGTCCGTGTAGGCGGCGACTTTTACGTTGCCTAATCGGAGCCACGACGATGCAGCTGTTGCACAGGGTACCCGGCGTCTCCACCAAACTATGTCGCGTTGGAACCGGGGCAGGTGTGAATTCGAAGGTTACTTGTCAATGAACACAGCACTTAAACTGAGAACAGGTTTATTGAGAACTCAAACATACACGCAGCACTGACTGCCTCTTGGGCAGAATGCTCTTCTATTTATACACAGATAGAACGTACTAGAGATTACAAGAGTAGTTAACAAAGTGAAATGTGTAGAAGTTACAAGTGACCTTAGGAAACATGTAGAATCTTCTGGAAATAATAAACAGAATTAAATAATTTTTGTCAGTGGGCGGGATTGAACCGGCGACCTTCGGTACCGCAATTCGTGACGCTACCCGCTGCGCCATGCTGGCAGACGGTACACTGGCGTTCATGCGGCAATTTTCCTCTACTAATTGCAACTTTTGCACGAAATAATTACCTTTCTCGTGTTTAATCATATCATAAATAACTTTTCGGGTCATGAGCATGATACCAGAAGAGCCCATAACAAAGAAAACCTTACATGAAAAAAATGTGACCGAAAAAAGTAAGTTTGATTCATTGTAAATAATCTAGAATATTTTCGAATAAATAGACGTTTGGCACTTTTTGGCACCCAATTTTCAATGGAACACTAAGATAGTACACTAAACTAATACCATATAAGAAATCAGACTCGGGAAAGGTCCGGAAATATAACAAAATCACTCTTTAATACTTTTCGTAATAAAAAAATCAGTACAAAATGAGTCAGCTTACAAAACTGTACAGAAATAAAGTTGTTCGATACCTTTGGATGAATGTTACTATTATTTCAATTCTAGGCACCTGGCTGAACAATATCCATGATTAAAATCACAACTACTCACTTAACATCACTCACAAATTAAAATGGTACAACTTATAATTTTCTCGTATTTGCTTCGGATCAGTACGTGGGTCTTGCAATGTGCTTAGAAGATGACTGTTCACGGGGTGGGGAATGGAGCTTACCTAAAAAACATAGCTGATTGTTATTCTATAGACATTTGCCTCGAGTCGGGTAGATACGGGTTCTTTGAATTTGCTAAAAAAATTTTTGACTTTTGATCGGCTTTTTGTGTCAAATACCCCTGTGTGCCTCGTCCACATAGAGGTCATATGAGGTGGAAAAGAACATGAAGCAAGAATGGGAAGGAATTAGGCTCTGGACGTTTGAAGGAACGATCTTGGTATTCGCCTGGATTGATTACCGGAAACCTTGGAATCTTCAAATCTTGAAGGATGGAGATTCGAACCCACATCCTTCAGAATCCGAGGACAGAGCGTTACCGCTCACTATCCACGCTTGATGTCGTATTTTTAACTGGCCAATTAAAGTAAATGACTTTTAGCCTATATATCCTTTGAATTATATACATGTAAAGTTTTTTAACAATCGAGCAGATTTTACCAAACCGTAGTAATTAATAGTTTTAATCCCACCCGGTCATTAATTAAGGATAATTACCTATTTAATCACGAAAGATTTCTTCAGATAAGAATATTTTACGTTGCCATTATAATTTATATCGCTGTAATGGGACATATTGAATGTAACAAAAATAAGATTACCTAAAATGTTAACAGTTTCTAAAGCCAATGATATACAGCAACATTTTTACTACACATATATTAACCAAAACCTGCTTTAGTTGTTAATAACATCTACAGTGTTGGTTGATGTTTGCTGTTTCACTGAACTTCAAACATACGCCAGAAGCATTTTCACCGATGCCTCCGTAACTGTTTCTGTGTTTTACAAGTGTATTTGTGTAATTCATGTTTAAGTCGTTAGTGTAAAGAGTCTCTACTCTTTTTCCATATGCTGATATTGCGACAATTTTGAAATTAGTAGGTGAGCGTAAAATCCTGTTTCTAATCGTTAATTATCTAGAAACCTCGAATGAGAATACAGCTCAAAATTAAAATCAAATGATAAGCAATAAAATAAATAGAAACGATGAACCACTCTAATACTGACAGAAGAATGAGCTAAGCCTTTAAGTAAACATACAAAACATTTCACCTTCCTCCAACCATTCCATTCTACTCTGGACATGTGGGATGCTGCGTTTAATTATTTTTCCTGCCAACTTTTTGCATAAGCGGACGCTAGCTGTGGTCTTTGCCGGAATTTTTTCTGTCGCGAAAAAACGTTCACATTCTCTATGTATGTAAATATTTCATTGTCAGGAGGAACGTCGTGCGTTTTGTTTCGAAATTTTGATTACTGAATATGCATCGTCCTAATAAAAATGCAAATTTAGTAAGAGAAATACAGTATTGAATTGTGTCGGCTCGAGAGGCGACGTGATGGGATAACCTAATTGACTTCGTAACTCGGTTA
>JARYHS010000302.1:0-15975 GCA_031002005.1 Vandiemenella viatica | reverse complement strand
ATTCTGAAACCTATACATCATCATCACTTAACTTAATATAAAACTAATAACATGCTGTAGGACCCAGACGAAATTACATGAGTAAATCGGTATATAAATATCAACTGATTGCTTTACATAGAATAGTATTTCTACACTAAGCTCTACATTCTTCGGGGCCATAGTTCCCACCTTTAAGCCGACAGACCTTTGTTTTTAACATGTCGCTGGCTGATACTGTACCAATCACAAGGTCGTTATACCTCTAGTGCAATTTTGTACGATGGAAGAGCTTTTCTGTTAAACAATAATTACACGCTCTTTTCACAAAATGTTTGATTGTTATGCCACTCATCACTTTTCCATAATAACATGACGGCGCAATTATATGCCCGGCATTCATCCGGTCTGATTATTCAGCAAATAAATTAATTACACTTCACTGATCACGTTTAAACAATGGCTGGTCGTTTACCTGTCGATAAAATTTGTAGCCGGGCAGTAACTCCGACCCCCTCCCACCGTATTCCACACTTTCCGCTTTGTGCATCATTGAGATCGCTGTATTAAACCATCGAGGATGGTGGCAGAACGATTAGCAATACTTCCACAGCACAACTGTTAACGGTAGTCATCACTGTGGTGTGTGTAATACCGCGTAAATCTGAATACATTACCCCTTGGCCGCTTTGTTTACAACTCATCAACATCAATCAAAATCTATTCACAGGGAAAGTGAGACGAGAGAAATTAGTCGATATTGGCTTTAATTATGGTAAAAATATTTAGAACAGTTTTGCGCAGTTAAAATTTTTAAGTTTTGCATGGTTTAAAGTCATTGAAATTAATGATTTAATTATTTAAAACTTTTTTGGTAAGTTAGGTTAAATGGCGAGTTGTCAGAAGGATCCAGAGAGCATATTAGTATCTGTAAAATTAGGCGTGAATGGTAAGTTAGCCAGGATGCACGTTGATTGGGTGGAAGGAGGAATTTATTTATAAATTGTTAAGAAGGCAAACATTTGCTAAGTGATATTTCAAGCTAGTAAATTAAAAGGGTTTCTTGTGAATAATTTCTATAGTTTGGGAAGTTTAAGTAAATTTTTTTTACAAAAGTCATTGATTAGGGGATGCACTATGCTTCCAGAACATGCAGAAAGAGCCTTTACAGACCCTCTGTTCTGGGATTTTCGTGACGTAGTCTGTGCCTGTCAGATGTTACGTTGTTTTCTGTTTCGAATCAAAATTAGCTGAAAAGTATCTAAAAACGATAGAAAGTATTTCAAGTGTATGGCGCTGATTTTATTAATATTTTCGTGGGTGGTACTTTTGTTAGGACCACATTCCAAGGAGTTTGAGAATTAAAAAAAAACTTTTTTATTGTCTCGTTGTGGAATATTGTTGAATGGATTTTGGAATGCGTGGCTTGAACCTTCCGTACTCTCTTCACTGTCAAATTGAATTATTAAAATACCGGTGGTGGTATTGTAAAGTTTTATGGAATGGTGAGATTAAATAATGATAAAAAAGTAATGGGTTGCAGCAGATGATTTTATAAATACATTACATCGTTGTGATGAAGGGAAAGCCTGCTTTTAGAGATGACCCAAGACTAAAAATATCCGTGCCTACAAATTTGGAGATAAGTAGCTCATCAAGTTTTGTGACATTTTATTACTACTTTGAAATGAAACTACTTGAGAAACCAATGAAGTAACATTGAATAAATCTGGATGTATAAATCTATAGCTTTAAATTGATTTTCCTTATGTTCCTAGTTAATAGGAAATTGGGTAGGCCTACCTTCTATCATAAATTCTTATACAATGAATTGAAACATGAAACTCCCATCAAACTCACTGCTGACGCTAAACTAAATTGGTAAATCAACAGGAATCTAATATACTGAACTCTTAATAATCAAATTGAGAGGATCCATCTACACCCTGTTGGACAGTGTCTTACAATTAATAAATAATCCACCAGTATGAAATCTCTAAGCTCACATCACCTGCCACGCGCTGAAGTTATCGATTTATTGGGTAATAAATCACTGCGTTACTCGAATAAGATCGCTGTTTCCCTCAGCTTCGTTCACGTGGAGTGTCCTCTCCTAAACCGACTAGTTAAAGAGAAAAGACAAATAATATGATGCCACTCGTTTGCTGCAATCGCGATAAACATTTCGCTTGCCAGAAGTACTGTTTGCGTTAGTCGGGCTCAACGAAAAATGGATACTAATTTGTGGATTCTTTTATTTTAAATTTCTAAACTTCCCGATTTCACATCGGAATGAAACATATATTATTTTACCCGCTGTACCATGGGCTGTACATTAACTCAATTAAAATCCGAGGGGTACGTTTTCCGCTAATCTGCTTTATCCAAACACTAACAGACAGAATCGCGGACAACAATTAGTTAGGCTTCTTCTCGCAGTGAAATAGTTACATCATCGGATATAAATTTATAACCCAATTAATTTAAAGCATAGATTATCCTCAACTTCAACTGTATTTGTAGATAATTGTTATTATTAAGTTATGAAAGGTTTCGAAATTAAATTTACTCCAATTCGAACTATGTAATGGGAAGGTACGGTTGTTCAGATGCTGTATGTTTACAGCGTGTGGATACTTATAAAAAGCCATTGTGTTTGCCTGTTGTAACTGCAGCCGTCGCACAGCATTGCTGTCTTCATGTCTAGTTGCCGTTAGCTCCATAGGTTTACTAGATTGAGATAGTAAGGGAGCGCCCATACACTACGTTGATTCATTGTGGCCTCCCCTGAACACCCACTCTCCCCCCCCCCCCCCCACAAGCCCCAAAAGCTACGTGCTCCCCTCCCCCACCCACGTAGACTGATGTGGCTTTTGCCTCTATACCCAACATCCCCCCGCGTGGCACGTAGCTTTTTTTCCCTATTGATTACAGAAGATATTTTGACTTTTTCTTGCCAACTATCGTAAATAACATACGGAGATAATTAAATGGCTAAAATAAATATTCTGTACGTTATATGAATGCAAAACTGCGTAGCTTGGTTCCTCTCTCCTCTCTTCCCCCCTCCAACGTATCCCAGCATAGCTTTATACACACCGGGATAAGTACAGCTCCGAGATAGATAGTAACTTGCGAGGGATGCTCCAAAGACAGAAAACTACAAGAGATTTGTAGGTGTTGTTTCTGCTGCAGCCAAGCGAAACATTCCCAGAGGATACAGGAAACAATACATTCCGTGTTGGGAAACATCTACCCATACTATGTATGAAAATTATCAAAAAACACTGAAAAACGAAATAGAATATTATAAAAACTGAATGAAGGGATGGAACTGAAATGGAAAGAACTAACATCTCTACTGAGCTTTTAGTTGCTCCAATGGAAAAGTATTGTCTCTCCTTAGAAATCTCTGAGCAGCCTGAAACAAATGCGAAAGGAGCCAGAAATAACATCAACTCAAATGGTATTACATATCAAAGCAATAGATGATAAAATACAAGTTGATCCCGCCATGAAGGAACAATGGAAACTCTTGATAACACATTTAACTATTACATATATAAAAACCATTGGATTATCAAAATCTTACTGTGAGATCTGTGATTTAATGCTTTTGTAATGTTTTTACTTTTAAAGGACCACTTAACTCCTCTAATGAATTTATGTCCTTTATGTTTATGTCCTTAGTGGTATGTAAATTACTATTTCTGTTATATATAATTCGATAACTATGGTGTGAACCTACACAGACGGAAAAAAAAATCCCAACACCAAGAAAAAATTATTGTAGAGTAATGAAATTTGGACAATGCATTTGTCAAGTTAACATGTTTAATTGATTAAATTTTCAAGATCACAGGTTAATTTAAGCTCAAGAAAATGCATTTCAAATGTGAAATACTGTTAAATTAATAGCCGGTGTAACCTCCAGAATTTTGAATGCAAGCCTGCAAACGTGAATGCATTGTGTCATACAGGTTTCGAATGTCACTTTGTGGTATGGAGTTCCATGCTTGTTGTACTTGTGCTGTCAATACTGGGACGGTCAGTGCTGGCTGTGGATGATGCTGGAGTTGTCGTCCAATGATATCCCATACGTGTTCAATTGGAGACAGATCTGGTGATCTCGCAGGCCGAGGTAACATGTCGACACTCTGTAGAGCACGTTGCGAGACAACAGCGGTATGAGGGCGAGCGTTATCCTGTTGAAAAACTCCCCCTTGAATGCTGTTCATGAATGGCAGCACTACAGGTTGAATTACCAGACTGACGTACAAATTTGCAGTCAGTGTGTTTGGTATAACCACAAGAGTGCTCCTGCTGTCATAGGAAATTGCTCCCCAGACCATGACTCCAGGTGTAGGTCCAGTGTGTCTAGGCCGCAGACAGTTTGGTTGCAGGCGTTCCCCTGGCCTCCTTCTGACCAACACTGGAGATCTGTTGTGTTTTCTGATGAAAGCAGGTTCTGCCTTGGTGCCAGTGATGGCCGAGTGTTGGTCAGAAGGAGGCCAGGGGAACGCCTGCAACCAAACTGTCTGCGGCCTAGACACACTGGACCTACACCTGGAGTCATGGTCTGGGGAGCAATTTCCTATGACAGCAGGAGCACTCTTGTGGTTATACCAAACACACTGACTGCAAATTTGTACGTCAGTCTGGTAATTCAACCTGTAGTGCTGCCATTCATGAACAGCATTCAAGGGGGAGTTTTTCAACAGGATAACGCTCGCCCTCATACCGCTGTTGTCTCGCAACGTGCTCTACAGAGTGTCGACATGTTACCTCGGCCTGCGAGATCACCAGATCTGTCTCCAATTGAACACGTATGGGATATCATTGGACGACAACTCCAGCATCATCCACAGCCAGCACTGACCGTCCCAGTATTGACAGCACAAGTACAACAAGCATGGAACTCCATACCACAAAGTGACATTCGAAACCTGTATGACACAATGCATTCACGTTTGCAGGCTTGCATTCAAAATTCTGGAGGTTACACCGGCTATTAATTTAACAGTATTTCACATTTGAAATGCATTTTCTTGAGCTTAAATTAACCTGTGATCTTGAAAATTTAATCAATTAAACATGTTAACTTGACAAATGCATTGTCCAAATTTCATTACTCTACAATAATTTTTTCTTGGTGTTGGGATTTTTTTTTCCGTCTGTGTATAATATGAACAGTGAATTGTATGTATGTGTAATGGGTATATGTAAATGTGGGTGCATGTATTTATATAAGTATAAAGATACAGCACTAAGTATAATGTATCTTGACTATATGACCAACAGGCCAAGTGTCAATAAAATATTTTTTTTAAAAATAGAGAAAGAGGATTTATATGGATAACAACCTCCGAAATAACCTGACTCTTCCTAATCCATTCAGTCACGAAGAAGTTGAGAAAGGCATCAAACTGTTAAAAATGAGTAAGACTGCAGGTTTAAGTGGTTTAGATATCTTAGCAAACGCTCAAGAACTTCTTCAGTGGTGTTATCCCCCCGGAATTCAAGATGGCTCACACCTTGCCGATCCTCAAATCAGGCAAACCAGCAGATGTCGTTTCAAGATATTGACTCATTGCTATACTCAGGGTTCGCTATTAGCTTCCAGAAAGCCTTATTCTCAACCGTATTCAGGAAATAATAAATATCGTAACACCGACATACACGGCAGGTTTCAGACTTAAATGGAGCTGTTGGAACAAGTATTAGCACCATCATCATACATTGAGGCTGGATTTCTATTACTATTGAAACATAAGGCAGCTAACTCACCTGGCGACTATTTGGCCACGTCGCCGAATTGGAAGCGTAGCCACAAAAAACGGCTCCCGGTGCCGTACCTGACTACCCTGGCGCGCTGGCGACGTCGCCAACAAAACATACACGCGTGAGCGGCACCTCACTCACTCAGTGGCCAGCCAGCTGCCAAGTTTGACGCTCGATCAGTTTTCGCACAGTATTATTTGTAAAAACAGTGATTTGTATTATAAAAAATGAGTTTTGATACAGAACGATTTATTGTGGAAATTCAAAACCGTTCGTGTTTATGGGATAGTGCATCAAAAGATTATTCAGATCGTAATTTAAGAATTAAATGTTGGGATGAAATAGTTAATTTATTAAAAGAAAAAGATGAAATGACGAATGAAAAAAAACAAACAAACCAAAAAAAAAAAAATAGGAAGCGTAAATTTATTAACTTTTATTTATTTATATACACTTGTCTTGCCGTGGAAGTGGGTTTTCTGTCACAAAATATTCTGCTAGTTTGTCTCGAATTGTGAGTGCCGTTTTTCCTCTGTCAAGATCCCGATGTGTAGTGGGTTTCAAATCCCGTTTCCGTCAGAGTATCTTCGTAAGAAAATCCATCTCTGGAACGTACGAAATTGTGCAAAATGCTAAATACCTGTACAATCTTTTTTTTTCTAGTCCAATATGTACAGTCGGAGACATAATTCGCGAGACCCCTCGCCTTTCGATTATGCTTCGTTCTAGACATGACTGCCACATGGGACAGCATAACTGGTAGGTGGTACACTAAATTCATGATAAAATAGACCTCTCATACCCAGCACTTTACCCACGACTAACAATATGAGCTCGCGCGCGAGAGACTCGCAAACGCTCAGAGGCTGAGTTCGGAGTTCTACAGTTAAAATAATCACGAGTGTCACTATTATAATCATAATAACTATTGAATTAATTAAATCGATTGATATAGAGGAATGATACCGTTTTTTTTTTTTAGAAATTATGATATTCACTCCGTATTTTTTTTAATAAACAGTTGACAATTCGCTAGCAAACGAAATTACATGATTAATACTAAAAAGAATCGCTAAATTACTCACGGATAAAAATTTGTAAAACCAATAACAGAGCTTGAATGGACTTAGTCACACGTTCTAGCGCTGCAGCGTTGTCGAACTGTGTGTGACAAGCGTAAGTAGAAAGTGTATTTGCGAAAGTACTCAGATGGTGAACTAAATCACGAAATATAAATTATGTAGTTATTTCCACATACGTACTTCAGTAGTTCGGAATAAGAACACCTTAATTTTGTTTTCACCATAACATTTTTAGAAGGTATATTTAATTTGATCGCAGTAGTTACAGTTTCAGTGGTAATAATAATAATTAATAACAGTAAATCCGTCGACAATGTAAATAAGCGGTTTCAGGTTTTAAAGCTGAAAAAATGGAAGTGGGAAACCTTTCATGCCTTCCTTTGTTTAAACCAGATGGGTTATGGTTAACAATTTTGCTTGGCGTTCGGCAGAACGCGGATTCAAGCCCCGTAGGACATCCAATTTCAGTTTGGCATGGTTTCCGTAAATCTCTCCAGCTGAACACCGAAAAAGTTGCTTCAAAAAGTCGTTTTGAAATTTACAGAAATTATATGCACTAAAAATACTATATTGACAGCTAGATGAGAGACATGGTTTTAAATCGTCGTTCATAAAACGACAGCTCAGTTTATCATTATTTCATGGATATTTGAAAATTTATTTTGGATGGCTTTAAAATATTTTGGTTTATTTGGTGGGTTCAGTGGCTAGAAATGATTCTCGTTGAATTTATCTGCAACGCTTCACAATACCTGGTATTTAAAAGTTATTCACACATCTAAACGAGATAATCAGTTATCATTTTGTAAACGATTCTAATCCAACAGTATTCCTGACAAAAGTTTTACATTTACAAAATTTCTTTCTGAAATTGCTTTGTCTATGCTATAATGAAGGAAGATGTAGTTTTATCTTGTATACGATGGAACAGAAGTCAGAAGTTACAATAGAAGGAAATTCGCATCGTTTCGTGCCAGAATACTTCCTCATCGAATACTTCTATTCATCGATAGACCGAATGCCATGATTAATAAATAAAAAAATACTTCTATTCAAACATAGGTCTGCTTCAGTGTGAATTGTTACATCAGCCACAACTAGACATTTGATTGACTTGAGAGGGCGGCAATTATGAATTTGCATGAAAAACGACATTCAAACAGTTTTATTGCTAGAATTTGAGAGATCACAGATAAACAATGGCAAGGTTGTCGAAAGAAAGGGAACGTCATAGAACAGTCCCACACAATCATGCCCCACAAAACAATATCGGGCCAGGATCTAACGCAGCTTCCCTTCTTATAAACAATGCAGTTTAAATATACACTAAACATTGTTGTCTGCAGTAGAATAATCGTCTACAAGGCGTTGCGAATAGATCAGTGATTAAGTCAGATATTTAGATTTGTCCAACAACAGACACAGACGCAGACGCAGAGTAGTAGAAAGAGCATGAGGAAAATCACATGCCTGATAATTTCCTTGTCCTGTGGGCCTCCGGAATTGTCATCCATGTTAGCAAACCATGAACGCAGACATGCTCACAAATTCCTTCACTAGAGTCCCGACCAAGACACTCAAGCTAGCCCTAGCGGTATAGGGGTTAGAATGCTATCATCGCATTTTAAGGGTCGCCGATTTGAGTCTGTCCTCCCACATGGGTAGTTTTAAATCAGTGTAGTGTTCATATTGTGTTGGCGTCACTATAGTGTGCCACATTACCTCTGCAAAACCTGACACAATAGTCAGAAAAATACAAACTGAATCAGGCTGAATGGTCACAGAAAACGAAGGTCGCAAAGTATTCAAATCAACAGATGGAGGCAGATCAATTTTCCAAAACGTGCACTTCCAGTTTTTAAGAAATAGCTCCATTATTACGGAATATTAATTAATTCATTTAATAGTAAAATAGTACGAGTAGAACATTTACAAGATGGAATGACAGAACTGACAGTATAATGAAGTTGAGGAGTAATTGCCGAAATTTGTATTAACTAATATATATTAGTTCAACGTTATTTTTCAACACTTTCACCGGTCCTCCAAATATGATAACGTAACTTTAATAATGTTTTATATGAAGTTGAGTTGTTTCTGTTATTTTCGGCAAATGGCTTTCGCTGTGTTTATAGATGCTCGTGATTCGAAAAAGGACGTATTTCGAGTACTGATGATGATATTCACACACACGCACCTTATTTGAGCTAACTCTACTGAACAAGTATTATTCGCTTCCTCAGAGCCACTGGTAAATAAACACTTCCTCGAAACGTTTGTTACATCGGTTACTTCCTCCTTGCCCCTGACCTGCAATTTCCTCGAGTGAATTCTTCTTATATAATAACCACATGTAGTGTTAAAGATATCACGTCCTACAAACTCAACTGAAATTAAATACTCCTCCGTGTGTACTAAAGAATTTCACTACAGTTCGCCTACTTTCCAAATTTGGTATCTTATTATCCTTAAACTCTTATTAGCACGCAGCCTTGTTGCTAGCTGGCACCAAATAAAAAATATTTTTGCGCAAGCGGGGTGGATCTGTGAGAGATTTTTGAAGGCGGCTTTTGCCTTTTGGTTCAATAACATTGTCTTAAATATTTAATGGCATTCCCGCGATAGCCATTCATCATGCTGTGAACTGACGTATTTCCAAATGTGTTTTGCTCATACAAGTGTAAGACGACACAAGACATACAAAAACACTTACTTTAACTCCCATGCCCCAGGCCGGAATCGCACCAGTGACCAACAGTTCCGGTAAAGTTCCAGGACACGGATTCAAATCTTCGTCCATCCATCCGGATTTCGATCTTGCATGATTAATGCAAATCATTCCGTAAGTGTCGAGATGGTTCCGTAAAAATCCCATGGCTGAGTTCCTTCCCGATCGATGCCCCCAGTCCTTTTTCTCCCTCTAATGATTTCGACATTGACCAGACCCAAGGAAAAAAACACCATACTGGCGACTCTTCACATGTGGAAGAAACACTCGAGTCCCTCCGCTACCGTAGTCGACGGTTGAATGAGATAAATCCAACAAGGAGTAGGTCCAAAACGCACCTCAGAGATGTAATATTTTTATTTGAGAGTTTTTTGTGATGAAATCGTAGTAGCAAGTGCTTTGTTTTAATCCACATTGATATTGACAAAAAAAATATTTTTTAAAGTTTTAATTTTTTTCATTTTGGCATTACAACACATACATCGAGGTAATTTGAAGCAAGAAAGGACTGGGGAAAAACGGGGATGGATTCGGCCAAGGTCTTTTGAAGGCACCTTCCAGGCATTCGCAAGCATTTAATGCAACAGTGAAAATAAGTAAAGGAAACAACAGCTTAAACCTTAAATTAATTCAGTTCCATAATTTTTAAAATTGTGATACTTATGTTACAGACACTAATATTAAAATTAAAACTGGAGTAAAAAATTGCTATCTAATTGTACTGAATCGTACGCTTGTGTTATAAACTTCTGTGTAGTACTTTATATAGAAGGCTAAAAAGAAATGAACAAGAGGATAAAAATGATGCTTCCACAGAGTCTCGTGCCAGCTCCCACGCCTTATTTTGCTCTGTCGGTTTTCCTACTACGCCACCACCGACGGACGGTTGGATATTCCTTCTTCGATTGAGACTTGTACTCTGCCCAGATATCTTTGGTGACGGGGAGAGGAGGAAGGGAAAAATGATGTTTGGAAACGGATCAGGATGTAATACAGGGATAAGATCGCTGAATGTCGGAAAAGAGGTGTGGCAGAATAGTTATGGAGAAGTAAAGAAATACACTGTGTTAGCTTTCAGTGTCTTGTCCAGCCTCGCTCCTAATCGATAACAACACGGAATTTACTGTTCATGGAAAAAAAATGAGGCGTGACATAAACCATGATTTTCGACCAGTTCTTCCATGCGTCATAAATGCCACCGGGTCGTCGGCACATCCCCCTTTTCTTATATAATTCTGACAATTTCTGCCCAAATATTTTCTGTGTTTCAGCGCTCTTGGGTGATCAATCAATTTGCAGCATTACGGGGTGTTCGAGGAATCCCCTCTGATCTAGACGGGACTGGTGACCAGTCATGCTGGAACATGATATCCCCTTTCGGAAATCTGTGCCTCACAGATGGCAACATCACGTTCTCCAGAAATATATTTATAGGCTGCGGAATTAAGACGGCCGTCCATCTCCCACAGCACAACGCAACCTGCAGCAGAGATCCACGCCCATACGGTAACAGAAGCACTACCACTTCTGCGGCGGTGGTGAATGTAGCGTTGGTCAAATCTTGCTTCACGTGGGCGGTACACCACCACATTACCCGCAGATCCCTTCGTAAACACTTCTCATCACTGAAGACGACATGTATGTGAAGATTAGGCCACTCCTTAATCGCATCACGTCTGGCTTGTAAACCTTTCTCCCGTAAGCTCCTTGTGGTTGTTTTAGTGCTTATGTCGAGCCTTAAGTTATACCACAACTGCCATGCACTTAGAAACGGGGAGTTACGGCCTAGTCTAACAGTTTTTCGATCCTGGTCAGTAGTTGTTTTTCGTCGAGCAGCTGTCTGTGTTGGGCCGCTCTGAGACATTTCTTACGTCTTCATATCTCCGTATCCACCTTACCACGGCGGATTTGTGCATCCCAAAGGTTGTAGCTACTGAACTGTTTGAATGCCCTTCTTCATTTCCTGCCCCCCCCCCCCCAATCAGCGTCACTTCAGCTATTCATTTTCGTTGTTGCAACGGAACACACTGTGGCAGATTGTAGTTTGAAAACAAGTGGCGCAGAGGACGAGGAAGTCTTCTGACGCAAACGATGCCTGTTTCCTTGTATTACGACTTCGCGAATCGTTTGTCATAGTACCCAAGATAGAATTGCATCTTCATTCATTAGTCTTGACGAATAAATACGCAATTGAAATTTTGGAACCATTCAATTTTTCCGACATGAGTACTGCTAATTTTGGATTTTTACATAGTGATAATGGCACATTATTTCATATTGATGTGTGAATAGATGTTAAACACTAGGTGACGTGATGCGATGCAAATTCATACAGCAAGAATTGACTATGAACCCTAAACCCACCTAGCAAATCAGAATGTTTTTGAGGTTATACAAATTAAATCCTTCAGAAGTCGATGAAACATCTGCTCTTCGTGTAGCATAAGATATTTGTGAATACGGCATTTCGAATTCAAAGGATCATATTTGCTCTATATTTCAATTTTAGCTTTTGCGGTTATGTTAGTGCCGATCGATGGTACTGAGGAATTCATATTTCTCCTCTGAAATCCACACATTCGTTCTTGTGTTACTTGCCACTGTTTTGTGCTTAAGGCTTTCGCCTCGTTTACATCTAGGTCATTAGAGATGGGAGTGGATTGGAGACAAAAACGGGAAGGAATTCGGCCATTGCCTTTGAATGAACCCTCCCAGCGTTCGTCTCGACTGATTTTGTGAAACCATGGAAAACTGAAATCGGGATACCCGAAGAGGGAATTGAGCCTGCTTCATAATTATTCTCACAATGAAGCCTACCGTGAAAGTTTATACTAGGAAAGACAGCAATGAGAAAAGATTTATATTAGCTAGTCATACAATTAGCGATGTTCGCTAACTTCACATGCAGCTGAAATTTCTAAATCCTTTTGTGTGTGTATTGGACGAAATAGGTGATTTCTTTTAAAGTCGAATATTATGGATTCATAAAAGGTTAATTATACTTATCTGAAAACTAACATCTACGTGCCTGTGGTTGCTATGTGGAACATCTGACTAAACGTAATTCTGAAATCTGTAGTGGATCGAACATTTCTGCGTCTTAGAAAACAACTATGACAAGATTACTTTATGTTATTGTTCAGAAAACGATCGTTCGTAACGTATATATTTTCTGTTCTCCTATGATGATTTCCTCTCTTGAGCTGTGTCAGATACAACGTTCAGGGATAAACACAGAGCATGTAAATAAAGTTGAGGAAAATCGCTCCCGGAAGTAGCTGAAGCACCTTGGATTTATCATCTGTATTAGCCATCGTGATTGCAATCACGTTTCCACATTCTTTTACCAGAGAACAGACCAAAATATTTAAATCTAAAGATCGAAGCAGCTCAATTTCCCGTAAGGTTATTTTTTTTTTTTAATGCAGTCAATACATAATATTATTGAATTAATTCCATCATGCAAATAATACGTCATAGAACATTTTCAAGATGCTTTGAGAGCATTTTGAAGTAGAAATGCAGAAAGATTAATTTTCTAAAATAATTTTAATGACGAATACATAATTATGAATAAAGCGTTGAGTTACAACACTTTCATCCTTTCTCTTTCTATGGTCTCGTAACTGCGAAACATCATGTGAAGCCTTTTTATTCATTTTCGGCATAATGCCTGTCGGCGTCTCTGCAGGTGATTTTGTTTTTAAAAGAAGATACCTTGGTTCGTTGGGTTTGCTTTATTGGGTTTCCGTCTCATATTATTTCGGAGTTTCATCTCTTGTTTGTGTTTAGATTCCTTTACTTCCACAACATGTTCCTTTACATTGCTAAAACAATCTCCTGAATTTACTAATAAAAATTATGATTTGGAGGAGTATCAATAGCGTTTGTCTTTAAGCTTGGTAACTGACAGTAATTTGGCGACATTTTTAAGCTGTGTATCTTTTTTGTTTTGCTTTTGGTTTTATGCCTTGTCGACGTCGGGGTGGTTAGATCCGGTAAGGACTCGGGGGTGAGCAACGGAAGTAATCCGGCCGTGGTATTTTTTGACGATATCACCCAGGCATTCGCCTGGAGTGATTTTGGGGAAGCCATCGAAAACCCAAATCTGAATGACCGGACGGGGATTCGAACCCACGTCCTCCCGGAAGCCACCTCACAGTGTTACCAATAACCCACCACATTGAGTTATGCTTCTTCTTCTTGTTCTCTTTCGACGCCACTGTGATTTGAATCCTGAGAGTATTGGAAAGTAGAATCGGGAAATAATTTCAGCCACGGCTTTTTGAAGCAACTTTTTCGGTGTTCAGCTGGAGAGATTTACGGAAACCATGCCAAACTGAAATTGGATGTCCTACGGGGCTTGAATCCGCGTTCAGCCGAATGCCAGGCAAAATTGTTAACCATAACCCATCTGGTTTGGAAGGCAAGAAGTATCAGGGCTAGGGAGAAACAAAGGAAGGCATGAAAGGTTTCCCACTTCCATTTTTCAGCTTTAAAACCTGAAACCGTTTATTTACATTGTCGACGGATTTACTGTTATTAATTATTATTATTACCACTGAAACTTAACTACTGCGATCAAGTTAAACTTACCTTCTAAAAATGTTATGGTGAAAAAAAATTAAGGTGTTCTTTTTCCGAACTATTGAAGTATGTGAAAATAACTACTTAATTTATATTTCGTGATTTAGTTCACCATCTGAGTAATTTCGCAAATACACTTTCTACTTACGCTTGTCACACACAGTTCGATAACGCTGCAACGATAGAACGTGTGACTAAGTCCATTCAAGCTCTGTTATTGGTTTTACAAATTTTTATCCGTGAGTAATTTAGCGATTCGTTTTAGTATTAATATGTAATTTCGTTTGCTAGCGAATTGTCAACTGTTTATTAAAAAAAATACGGAGTGGCTATCAAAATTTCTAAAAAAGCGGTATCATTCCTCTATATCAATCGATTTAATTAATTCAATAGTTATTATGATTAAAATAGTGATACTCGTGATTATTTTAACTGTAGAACTCCGAACTTTGCCTCTGAGCGTTTGCGAGTCTCTCGCGCGCGAGCTCATTTTTTTTAGTCTTGGGTAAAGCGCTGGACACGAGAGGTCTATTTTATCATGAATTTAGTGTACCACCTACCAGTTATGCTGTCCCATGTGGCAATCGTGTCTAGAACGAAGCATAATCGAAAGGCGAGGGGTCTCGCGAAATTATGTCCCCGACTGTACATAAAGTGAGAAACCAGTCTCCCACTCTACCAGCCATGAAGAACTTACTAAGGCCTAATGAACCAATTAGACACGTGATTCTCCCACCCCATGCCTACAGCCCGGGAGCACAGTTCTATACTGACGCTCTGGGAGTCTCTCTTCGATGCCAGTGGCGGCCGAAGTGAATTGCTCAGGTAGTGACAAGAATGAAATATTTCGACGGTAGACTGATCATATTGAAGTGAAAGGTGCCTGGTGTAAGGGAACCAAATAAATCCCTGAAACATAGTGTAAACGGGAAGTGAATATACGAGTCTGGCTAGCTGCACAGCGTGCGCTGTAAGAAGATACGGTATGTGCTGAGACAAGCACACGCGATGGCCGGCAGCTACACGCAGCAGTGTGCCTCGGGATTGTGACTGTAACGCATCTATGTAGCGTGTGTTTCGTGATTTACTACCAACATTATCGCTTTGTACACCCATTTCGGCAATAGGAGTCTAAATTCAAGCTAGCGGGGTACTGCTAACATATTGCGTGGGACAGAAATTACGTTCTTGTGTTTGTGAAACTGTCTGTGTATAATTAAAAACAAATAAACGGGAACTATTTAGTAACTTCTGTCCCTTCCGTAAACCCTTTCTAATCTGTATCAGGCTAACAACAATGAAGACAAAGAACTCTACGCAGCCTTCAATAAAAAACAGTTAACATCTTTTAATAGACATTAGTTGTTTCGGCAGCTATTGTCCCCGCAGTTGTCGATTCTGCGTGATCAACAATCGACTGGTGTCAGCAGAAGGCCGTCGTCCTGACAAGAAAAGAAGAACAACAAGAAGACGTTACTATCGGTCAGGTTAGTGATCACACCTCCGAGTTAATCAGTCATCAATCAATATCCGCTCAGCGATCCAAAACAGAACTTTGGCGTCATCTGCGGGACTCAAACCCTGCACCACACGCATATAAACGAGTACCTACTACACTGGAAAAACAGGAATCACGCTACATAGAAATTTGCAACGTGTGAAAGTCTCATTACCTGCAGTTACTGCCGGATTAAAGAAATTATTTTGAAATTAATCAATGATAAATGCTTTAATATTAACCAACGGTAAACATTGAGTGAGTAGCCAAAAACCGACAAGTTGATCTACAGGCAGTGCTGGATTACCCAAAAGACAAGA
>JARYHS010000301.1:0-33705 GCA_031002005.1 Vandiemenella viatica | reverse complement strand
ATTGAAGGAAAAGATAGGTAAAGGCTAAAATGGGAATAACTTCGGATGCGATGTGTTGGGGAACAGAAAAATGACAATCTTGATACAGAAAATCCAGTTTAATTCCTCCAGATTTTAACAGGGCTTTGGAAGATTTAAACTCCAAGCAAGGGATTAAGAGTAGACTAACTCGAATTTGCTGAAATATCTTGGTGTGGAAAGTATTAAAAGATTATTCAAACTAAAATCAAAAAGCCTTGGATTAATGGAGTATCTTAATAAAACCTTCCCGTTCGACGATTAACAAATTTGTGTGCTTTGGAAGTATTACTAGAAAAATATACACAGAAATAAAGAAAGAAAAGAGAATATACGGGATGAGGTGATAATAGATTGTGCAGGAACAACTTTCTAGATCTTGTAAGCCAAACAACTGTGGTTAGTCTATTACGGATGCGTGGATTACAGTAGCTTGGAGGCGATAGATAAGTTCTGAAAAACGATCCTACTGTTTTACTTCTTTAGCATTTACAATACAGGTAGATTCGGAACTCCGATATTTTCAGCACTGAAGAAAAATCATCTTCTTTATTTTGATTAGGGTCCCTGCGTCAAGCTTTATCAGCTGAATCTCCGTGACGGTCGAGAGTTGGTCTGGCAACCACTCCCATCCATTATGTAACTTAATTACATATCCTCAAGAAAATCTTTGCAAATCTTTAAACTTCTCATTGTTTTCTGCATCATCGTATAGCTAAACATGCCTGATTCAATCGCCATGTGGAACATTTTAAAGCCTCAAGGGTAAGAGTATATGCAGAACCACTGTCGATCCTCAAGTCTGTCGTCAAGAAGCGAACAGCAAGCAGTGGGTACCGCTAAACCACCGAAGCCTCGTCCATGCACACAGTTTTTTTTTTTTTGGCTTTACGCCTAGTCGGCGTCTCGGGGCCATTAAAGGCGAGATGGGGCTGGGAACAAGGAACAGGAAGGAATTCGGCCATGGCTTTCTGAAGGAAGCATCTCGGTAATCGTCTGGAGTGGTTTGGGAAACCATGGAAAACCCAAATCTGGATGCCCGGAAGGGAATTTCAACCTGCGTCCTCCGAAATGCGAGGCCAGAGCGTTAATCACTCACCCACCACGCTCGGTGTACAAACACACTCCGCATAAATGAAATGTCTTTAGGATCACAATGGAAGCGCACTTGATACGCGGGTGTTTGATGAGTGGGTATTTCGCAGACTGGCAGTGCTGAAAGATAACACTGGGCCTTCCCGCTCCCCACAGACTGTGACGCGCTAGCGTCTAATTGGCCCATGCCTGCGCTAAGCTACTTAACCACTTAGCGTGCAAACAACGTCGGCAGTAGCAAACTAACTGCTTGACTTAACTTCCGACAGCAGTGTGTACACACAATGTGTGTACAAATGCAGCCTTCACTGTTCTCGGAAGATGTTCACGTGAGATGCAGCCGTATAGTCATTCGACAATCGTATTTACTGTTTTAAGCAAGCACTTCTAATTCGAAAAATATTCGAAAAGCGATACAGCAGTAAGTAGCAGTTTGAGTAGTTGGATACTGAAAGGTGAATGTAGTTGCAAACGAGATATAAATATTTCCGTAATACAGGAGTAATAAACACAGTTACAAACTTTGTTTATTCGTAATGATGAACAAAATCACCTATAACTGTGTTTTTTAAAACAAATTAATTCTGCCTTTGCACCTCAGCGACGTGGATATCATTAAAGCCGGGAAAGGAATGGGGACAAGGAACTGGAAGGAACTTGTCCATGGGCTTTTGAAGGTGCCATCATAGCATTCGCCTGGGAAACCATGGATGGCCGGACGGGGATTCGAACCCGCGTCCTCCTGAATGCGCAGCCAGAGCGTTACCGCTCACCCTGTACTTTAGGTACATGGAACTATGAAAGTTGTACACAAACTCAGGTGGTATTTCCCGAATGAGGTTGTAATTACATTGCTATTTCTCGTCTGATAAAAATTGTTTTTAAAATGGTATTTCTTGTTTAAATGAATCCGAAATTCAACGCGAATATTAAAATTATGAAAGGAGTTATTAAATGAAACCACTAAACTTTTAGAAGAAAGTATTCTAAAAGAGTTATCCTAATAACCGATATATATATATATATATATATATATATATATATATATATATATATATATATATATATATAAATAAACTCCTAAACTTGAAAATTCATGTCATTTTGCTTAAACTAATCCATTCATTCAAATTTACAGTAAGTTACAAATAAAAAATACACGGTAAGTTCCAAGCCTAAAATTGTAGGTGACTAATTACGAAACGCGAAACGTCTTAATATTTCGAAAGTTAATTAGTGTAGACTTACTAAACGACAGACGTGGTTTCACGTTGACAGCGAGCATTCCGTCGACTTCACGGCAGGACATACCGTTTAACGTGTATTCCAAGTTAATCAAGCATTGTAGGGTGTAGTCCGTCAAATCTCGGGATTCGAACAGAAATTCTAGAGTATTCCAGCACAAAACCCCCAGACTATAAAGGAGTTCCTTGCCACATTCTGCGAATACAAGCGTACCGTGCTTCAAAAAAAGTGATACAGTAGTTTTTAATTTCTCCACATGGGGAGAAAGTACAAATATTAATCAAAGTTTAAATTGCCTTCTCAGTTTTTAAAACTGACGTGCTGTTGCTATCCATTTGTCCAGAATTTTTATTTAAAAATGAAAAAATCCAAAAAGATGCGTCTGATACTTTCCTTTAAAAATAACCCAGGGGTAGAGTTTAAAGCAAGGACAGAATACATCATGAAATGTATGCCTACCATAGTCGTAGTTATCAGCATACATACGTAGAAGCGCAAGAACGTCTGAGTGATCGAAAAGCGCAAACAGAGAGAAAGAAAAGATGCGAAAACCGTGAGCACGAAGTGTCGCTTCAAGACCGACCGAAGGTCACGTGACGTGTTTATTTACATCTAATGCAATTTTTCAGACGCCTTACAAACAAATGTTCATGCCAGATTATTTTTTCTATAGCCCTTCCCTCGAAATTCGCTGTCTTATGACTGGCTGGTGGAAAGACATTAAACCGTGCGTGGTGGCTGAGCGGTAACGCTCTGGCCTCGCATTCTGAAGGACGCGGGTTCAAATCCCAGTTCGGGCAGCCAGATTTGGGTTTTTCATAGTTTCCTCAAATCACTCCAGGCAAATGCCGGGATGCTTCCTTCAGCATAACAGGGTCGAATTCCTTCCCGTTCCTTGTCCCCAGTCCCATTCCGTCTCTAATGACCTCAACGTCGACGAGGCGTAAAGCCGTAAGTAAAAAATAAAAGGAAAGACATCTGAGAAGAATAAGAGACGGTAGGAACGTAGAAACCCAAAAAGAGTTAAGACTCCGATGTATGATGTATTTACCGATTTCCATAGCAGTTCGCTATCCAAAAACGTTATAGAAAATACACAGAACTTTTGGTCATACATAAAAAGAGACAGTAGAAATCCCAACAGTAGACTATGTTATCATTAATACAAAATTAGTGAAAGCGACGAAGAGGCAAGTATCCTTAATATCGTATTTAAGAATTCATTCAACACAGAAAATACGTATGTAATATCGGTTTTTTCACGCGGCATAGAGTTAGACATGGATTCGATAGAAATCCACTGTCCCCGCATCGTAAACCAGACACGGATCACAGAGTAAGTATATGACACGAATCTATCAGTCTGTGACTGACAGCGTTAGACTAGGGAAACGTAGCTTCCGACTGAAAAATCCAGCAGGTTACTCTTATTTTCTAGAAAAGATAAAGAAGAGACTCCGCCAATAACTAAGCGATGTCTTTACGTCACACGCGAACAATTTCTGACATTTACTGATGCAGCGAAATGCGTATATGATTTCGTCCTTCATTCGTGTCGTTAGGAACTGGAATGTACAGAACAGAAGTTAGTTTTGGCGCAAAGCACACTCCGCCACACATAATCTTCTGTCAATTGCAGAGTATGTATGTATATTTCGGTATCGAATTCATGCAGCTTTATTACATCCAGAACGCTATACCCGCGCAGCGTGACTCAAATATTGTGTTCTAACGAGAAAGGTCCATTTCCAAGAGGGTGGCTACGGGTGAACGCCCCTGTTATATAAAGAAGACACCTTTGGACAGCTTACGAAACAACCACGGCAGCTGGTACGAGGAACGACGCCGTTTCTCCTCAGTGAACGCTCCTGAAGTGTAATTAAATATTTCACCGCCCCGAGAATGTATAATGACGGCCATTCCGCAATGCCATCAGTTTGCGTGTGAGAACTTGGCTCGCAAATTGTTGCCTTAATGACCATCTTTAGGCCGCAGAGTGTTGCGAGGGTTCGGGAGGAGAGGGGTACGAGACGCAATATAACCGGCCCCGACAAAACCTGTTGCACGGCCTTGACAGTGGCAATGACAACAAACGCGACCTTCAAAAACCTACAGTTCTTCTGGGGTTCATACGGCCCTTTACGCGAAGAGTTAACCGCTTTGTCTTTAACGAACTTTTTGTGAATTTTGACTTTATGAGAATGTAGTATTTGTACTGTTTACTTTATCCAGGGTTTACAGTCATGAATTTAGTTATCCACGAGAAAACTAGACTTCATTGTAATCCTTGCTCTAGTGCAGGAGAGGCCAATCCGCGGCCCGTCTTGAACATTTTTCCGGTCCGTGAGATTCATCACTCTTTTACGAAATATATTTATTTTATTATGGCCAGAGTATTGAAAAACAATGTATTAAAAAAAAAATACATTATTTGTGCATCCATATATTCAAAATTAACTGTCGAAATGATGAGAGAAAAATTAACTTTGACTTTAAAATAATATTCTTGCGAATATATGACAGATATTGTTAGCATCATTATTATTATATTATCTATGTTAACATGTAAGAATAATAGTAAACACAATAATAATTACTCATTATGTTTCAATTCTTCACTCCAAAAATATGTCTATAGTGGGACTAAATCTAATATGGGGATATATAATTTTATATAAGGCCCGCAAGATCATTTGGGCTGGCCACCCCTGCTCCAGTGTATAGGTTCCCAAACTGTGGGGCATCTGCCCCCCCCCCCCCCGGCTCTACAACGTCATAAGTGTCTCCTTCACCGCCTCTTTGATTTGAAACCTGTAATCTAATATCACAAACTTGGCGAGTTTCCTCTGACATGTAATTGTTAGTATTGAAAAGTAAGAATTTACTTTTTTAATAATAAGATTTTGGCGGGTGGGGCGGGGTGACATCATTTCTTTTGATTCAAGGGGGACGTGGGAACTTTTCTTCTGACTGAAGGATGGCCTGGTAATAAAAAAATTGGAACCCCTACTCTAAACGTAACTTAGTCCACAACCCGAAGGTTGGTTGGATCCTCCCGAAAGAGGCATACTAAGCCATTGTGTCAGAGGTAGGACGGCCAGTTCCTTTCCTCTAGGACCTACAGTTTAACGTGGAATTCGAACCACGGAGCGTCCTGGCATAGCTCATACGATTAAACACAACTCTCAAAATTCCTGCGCCTGCCGCGATTCGTGTCCGTGGCAGGAGCAGCGAATGTTTTGAAAGCAAGCGCCTTAGCCACTGAGCTACCAGAACGCTATACCCCTTCTCTAGCGGATATAAAAGCGCTTCCTCTGATTTTTGCGCTTTCTTTTGAGGCAGTAGAAATTCGTTAATTTTTTAAAAGTTGCTGATCTTGGTATGGAGTTTTGAGCCGTCCTCAGCGTCAGGATTGCTTTTAATTGATTTGTTAGGGTAGAAAGGCTTGTATTGCAAGACCAAAAATAAATTACGACTTGCATAATTTTATTTTACAGTGTGGCTCCTTTATCTAGGAAGTTGTCGTAAGGCGAAATGAATCATTAAAGGTGCTTCTATTTGGGGTGTCAGTATTAGCCACCTAATTTCTTGGAATATCGGGGATTTAATTATGAGATTTGAATAATTACTCCGATACGAATATTGATCTCATTTTTCATCTTGCAGAACTCCACAACCTTTTTTCGCTGTCGTATGGTTCCGTTTTTCCTTACTGATTCTAATGCTTAATACTTCTGATACTTGACTTTCAGTGATCCGTACACCTTGAATAATGATAATGATAATAACAAAAAATTAAGTTCACTGCACTGTCAGAAAAGTTTGCGTTTCCTAAGTAATTTGTCTGGAAACGTTTGTACTGGTGTTCATTAAGCCTTTAATTTGGCATGCTTTAAATTCAAGTTAATTTTGGTATTGCTGCTTAACACAGGCCACTATTTAACTACTTATATATTGTAAGACATTTAGTTAGCGCGTAAAGATTAGTTACTTTGCAGTTTACGTTTAGTAATGTGATGAGAGTCAGAGATAACTTAAACCCAACATAAAGATAATTTATTGGACGTGAAGCATGCGTGTTTATGAACCTGTTTATGCACAAAGGATGCATTAATTATCATGTACACTACAACGCCAGCAACTTGTCATACGGTACTACAAATTTTCTTCCATCCCGTTTCACCGTTAAATTTTACGTGTATTAAAAATGCCACGATTACATAACATTTTGGTCACTTTTAACTGCTGGTGAGTCCTTCTAGAAGCTTTTTTCCTGGCTTTACAACAATTGCTTTGATTGCATATCAACTAGTATCTTTTCATAAATGTAGGTATAAATCCCTTTACAATTATTGTAGCATAAAATTGTGTTTAAAACCAATTGTAGTAATGACGCAGTTCGTATTTTTACAGTAGTATTAGACTTATTCAGATCTTCAACGTTACTGGAGCTATTCGATGACATTCATTAATTCTGTCTTCGCAAGTAGCCTGGAGCTCAAACTGGTGAAATCTTATTAATAAGTGGTGAATGAAATCAACTCAAGACTCCCCTGAAATCAAAGAAAATAAAAAATGTATAGGCAATTAAATACAGTGGAAATGTGTTTCTTCGTACAATATACGACGCCTAGTATTTCATAGTGTTCTATAAAATTACAAAGTGCTCAGTTTCTTTCACATACTGTAAATATTTGTTCTTTCATAAATTTTTTGATATAAATTATATTTACCTTTTTGAAGTTCATTCGCGATTTCAGGTTTGAGAGGACATTACGCTTTGTTTCTGCGTTGAGCTTCGTAAATGGCTTTCAAAATTTCTATAAGGAAGTTTATTTTTTCCTTATGGTCTTGTCGACCTAGCGGTCATTAGAGACGGAATATGTTTGGGGGCAATGAATGGGTAGGAATTCGGCCATGGTATTCTGAAGGAAACATCTCAGTATACACCAATCCTCCCAACGCGAGGATAGGGCGTTATAGCTCACCCACCACCCTCGGTTTTAAGTTCATTTAGTTCATTATGCACTTCATACGGATGTCGATTACAGTACTGGTACCGAGCGTGGTGGGTGAACGGTAAAGCACTGGCCTCGCATTCCGGAGGACATGGGTTCGAATCCCCGTCCGAGCATCCAGATTTGGGTTTTCCATGGTTTCGCCAGATCACCCCAGGCGAATGCCGGGATGCTTCCTTCAAAAGGCCATGACCAAATCCCACCCCGTTCCTTGTCCCCAGTCCCATTCTGCCTCTAATGACCTCGACGTCGACGAGGCGCAAAGCCATAAGTAAAAAAAAACTGACCTCATGATCACGCGGCTAATCACCTTCATTTGACATTCATGTAATCCATCCCACTTCCACCTCCATCCCGACGACAGCAGCCAGTCAAACAAGTCCACTAACGAGAACCGGACATGTCGCAAAAAAAGGAGACACCTGGTCCAGTGGAAACGTCACACCATTTCGTCTTTCATGGGTTTAGAACTGTTATATTTTATTTTTACAGGAAAACAGTACGATGTCTTATGTCACTGTAAAAGCAGTTAGATTGAGGGTTAAAAAGTACTGATTAAGAATATATAATCCAGTCGAAACAAAAACAAAACAAAAAATCTACACCGTCACAGTACACACCTCCATCGCAAACAAAAACGCTGTTCAAAATCTCTAAATATATAAAAACTGTAGTGGGCTGCGTCTGTGGATGTGTTTGAAATGGTATCATGGAAAAACTACCAAATAAGGTTATCGCAGTTTGAAAGCTTAGGATCTAGCTGAAAATCTACGGTATGTTATATAAATTTACGCGAACGGGAATGGTAATCTGTTCTTAACTTAAAGAGACAGCAACCAAAGATATTTGTTATAATCTCAACCAGGGATTGCCCATTCCACCAAAGATAGATACCGTAATAGCTTAAAAATTCCCAACAACATTATTGAAGTATTTTGCGCTACTACTCATTGTTGCTGGCATTATAGTAAAAAAGTTCTTGGAAAAACAAAAAACAAAAAAAAAAAAACAAAACATCGGATTAAACTTGATTTTGCTCCTTGGATTCTGTTAATATTGTAAGCGGTAAGTAAAGCTAGCAAAGCTGTGGGCAACAGTAATGACTTCAGTAACATGCACTAGTGAAAGCAACTACTATTATAGTACTATTAAAAACTAAATTCCTCGTACCATATACTGTAATACGGAATTTTGGTCGTGGCTGCTTTTCAACATAACCGCAGACTCCCTTAATATTTCTGCTCGAACATCCAAACGTCTACCGCGCGAGCCTTCGGGATTTGAACCCGGGATTTTAGAGACGAGAGCCTCAACCAAATCGAGCCTATTGGGTGAGCGCTGCCTTCCGGATTTCAGTTGTCCACGATTCCCCGATTCTCAACTTGTGATCCGCGAAATATGGGGCAAGTGGTCGCGGGGCAAAACATTATTATTCATATTCTTAATAAACATTAAGAGTCTGTTGAATATACAATTCACTTTTAGTAGTTTGCTTCCAATTTCATAATAGAGTGACTTTCTGTGGAAATTCAAAATATACTTTTATATTTATTATGTTATATTTGTATAACACAATACAATTCAAATGCTAGTAATAAACACAAAGGTAAAAAAATAGCCCATAATAAGGTATTGATTCGTAGATTTATTTTGGCACATTATTTTGGTCCTCGGGATTAAAAGATTGAAAAACGTTGCTATATACTAATGCCAAGTAGATTCCTTCGAAAGGTAACGTTCGAATTCCTTGCTGTTCCCTGCTCCTAGTCCTTTCTCAATTCTAAGGACATAGAACGTCGTGATCCGTAAAGCCAAAAAAAAAATTACATCCACTTAGCTAACAGACTAGATGTTCCCAACGGTTTTCTTACCACATCCCTCTTCCGTCAAAAGAATTATCACGCCACCCGCCACAATTTAATTATTAATGAGCTAAATGCCCACTTTTTAGTAGACCCTACTAAAATGACAAGTCAGTGAAAACCCACTAAGTATGTGGCGATAGAAAAAAGGTTTTCAATTCTAAGAGGTTGGCGAAGGGAAACACGGTGCAGACCTAGGGGAGCGTCCACAAACTACGTAGCTCCATTTTCGCCACCTGCGGACCCCCCCCCCTCCCCCACGTAGCCAGACGTGGCTTTTTGCCTCTACCTCCCTTCCCCCCCCCCCCACTTAGCACGTAGCTTTTTCCCTTTTGATTCCAGAAGACATTTTGTACTGTTTTCTCTTGTCAGACTATTGTGAATTACATACGGAGATAATTAAATGAAGGAAATAAATATTCACATGCTGTGTGTGTTCTGTGCCTCATTTTAATTGTGATAAATTATATGAATCGAAAGCTACGTGGCCTAGATCGAAACCCCTCCCTCCCCCCCCCCCCACGTAGCCCAGCGTGGCTTTCCAGTCAACCCTCCCCCCTTATACCGAGGCACGAAGGTTATGGACGCTCCTTACAGCATCGTCTTTACGGGTGGTGAAGCTACCTCTCATTCTCGCACCCCGCCCTCCAGTTTGGGAACCACTATACTAGACCGTCCTCTATACTTAATAGGGAGAGGTTTCGGTTTAATCAAGACTTTGGTACCCTATCTGGTACTTAGAAATGGTACACCAACTTTACCTACCCTTTGGCAAAATCACAAAAGGTGAAGATTTATTCGACTACTAGCACACTGTGATTAGGCGTCGGGAACCATCATTAAGATCACGCAACAACCTGAGTCATCGAGCTTCCAGCTCTGCATAACACGGAAGTTTAACTGTGTTTTACTGGATTTAGCATTCCGTATTTCGTTGATCTTGTACCAAGATTAAGGTTCACAAGCTGCATATTCTAAACCGATATCAGAAGTGTCTAGCGCGCTTTTCGGGCCAGACACGAAAAAAACTACAAGGATAAATGGCGTTTGAATTGTCTCATCAACGGAACTGCAATGATACGCAATTAACAGTAATCATTCGGACCGTGACTCAATTACAACAAACCCGCCCAGTGCGAGTTGTGTCCGCACAATAGCGGTTCCGTACTCTAGTGACGTAACGGCTTCGTGCAAAAGTTAATGGTGGAAATGTTTTTGGCAACGCAAACTCTGCTCATGATAGTGTGCCCGCAATGGCGATGCCACCTGTGCTTTTGCGAATTGCTCAGTTCCATAAAATTCTCATTTCATTACCAAGTAAATAGTATCTATTACGGTCCATTATGATACAAGAGCACTTTAATAAAATAGTACCAGATCGGCGTTATTAGTATTTTTTTTTTAAATGTGTAACACATTCACTGGAGTTGATAAAATATTACTTCTTCATTCATTTCCCTATTTTAGTCTCATGGCATACCTTTTTAAAAGTACGATTACACATAATATTTCTGATGTGAAAAGTTCTATATGTTCGCTGCGTGATTTTGGACGGGGCAAATCTATGAGTTCGCGTCGCGATATGCTAGACGTTTTGTGCATATGATATTTGCGTCGTAAGCTTTTAGATGGGTAAAATCTCATCCAACTGATGTAATAGCAGTGTTTCTGTAGCTATAAGTGTGACGTGTTGCGCTTGGACAGCAGTGAAGGTATAGATCAGAGGTGCCAAGCACCTTGATGGTCCGAGCTATTTTTCAAAATTTGAAATTTTTCGCGAGCCGCAATAATAAGTATTTAAAAGGTATGCAAAAATGGTATTAATTTTTATTTACAGAAATTATCTTTTATTGAAAAATATGAATAAAACTACAAAATATGTGTATTGAATTTAAATATTAAAATAAAACACAATGTCAACAGTCCGTTGCAATGAAAGTTTACAAATTCAAAATCGGTCTGGAGTAGGTCGATTACGCCACGGTTTATGTCGTTCGCAGCAGTTTTCGATGAGTCATATCATTCTTAACTTGGACGGAAAAGAAATTAGTTACACGTTCACATTTGTTATCAGTAATTTAAAAGACATTTTGAAACACTTACGGAACTATATAATTTTTTTAAATATAATAACACAAAAATGAAAAGGGAACTCTGGTACATTTATCGAGAGCCACAAATAATCCTTCAAAGAGCCGCATGTGGCTCGCCAGCCACAGGTTGGCACCCCTGGTATAGATTATAATTGTACCTAATATTAAAATGAATGTTTGTTTCTTGTTCGTTCATCTTCTATGCGTTTCCTATACCATTCATCCGATTGATGAACTTTGGTGAGAGAAGGGTTTCTGGCCAAAGAAATTAAAAAACAACCCTCCGTCCACATAGACCCTCAATTTCAAATGATCTCATACAAACGCTCAGTTTTTATCCGATTTTGACGGTCTTAGCACAAGTAATACTTCAAACAAGACGGTCTGGTAGCTCAGCGGTTAAAGCGCTTATTCCTAAAGTTTCTTTCCGATCGGACCGAGCGTGGTGGCGTAACGGATAGCGTTCTGACCTCGCATTCGGGAGGACGGCGCGGCGGTTCGAATTCCCTTCCGGGCATCCAGATTTGGGTTTTCCATGGTTTCCAAATCACTCAGTCCCATTCGCTGTTAAGAGACCGTAAAGCAGTTCAGTAAAAAAAAAAAAAAAAAAAAAAAAAAAAACAAAACAACACAAACTTACGATCGCGGGTTGTAATCCTCTGGTGCGCAGGAATTTTTAGTAGTTGTGTTTAATTATATGAGCTACACGCCGGGACGTACAGTGGTTCTTATTCCACGTTAAATTGTAGGCTCCTGAGGAAAGGGATTGGCCTTCCTGCCTCTGACACAATATTTAGGTACATCTCCTTCCGAAAGATTCGAGCAACCTTCGGGTAATGGAATAAGTTATATTTTTAGTTTATGAAGTGAAAACTTCTTTTAGGCACGTTTAGGCGATTTTTTGGACGGTAAAATCTTATGAATTCGCGTCTTTTTTTTTTTTTTTTTTGCTTACGGCTTTGTCGACGTCGAGGCCATTAGAGTCGGGAAGGACTCAAGGTAAGGAACGGGAAGCGCATCGGCCATGGCTTTTTAAAGAACCATCCCGGCATTCGCCTGAGCGATCTGGGGAAACCATGAAACCCAAATCTGTATGGGCGGATGTGGATTCGAACCTGCGTCCTCCGGAACGTGAGGCCAGAACTTTACCGCTCAGCCCACCACGCTGGGTATTAATAAACTGTTAACGTACTACAACCACCATTCGATTGCTTTTCGGACACAGACCCATATCTGGCAGTGAAGATATTCGCACTGTGGCTATCCATTGTCACAGTAAATGTAATTCTTACCCCTGCTTCCAGAAACTGAGAACGAAACATACAATTCTTGCACAGCGCGCGCACTTTCGCTTGGTGTACATCTACATGAGGCGAACAGGGCTGATAGGGAATTTCCCGCAAGCTGGTTCACTGGGTTGCACCACAATTCCTGCGGCAGTTTTCAATGGCAGCAGATTGTTTAGCCTTATTTCTAATTACTTCCTATTTCCGCCATTGAAGCAATACAAATTACGTCGCAACAATAATTCATCTGATTTTAAATTTCTACATCAAATTTACACGTCAGTAGAAATATTAGGCCCTCACATTCAGATAAAATAAAATCTTGTATTTCGGAAACGCACAGAATTTCATAATTTGTTAAACTCTCCGCGGAGAGGACAGAACTCAGCTCAACAGAGATTACAGAAATGGGGCCATTTGGTGAGTTCGAGTTACGTAACGGTGACAACAGGCATCACAATCGACACTCTGTTGAATGGCTATATACTAATTCAAACATTCCTAGCGGATTTTTTTATTTGTTATTTTTTACGGGATTCGCTTTTTGTCTCTTTTATTGCAACAGTTTTGGTTAGCAGCCGCTGATCGCTACACTAACAGAAACTTACTGTCGCCATCTACCCGTGAAACCTGTTAGCTTTGACCTGTGGAATGCCGATAGCTGCGGGGCGTGGGATATGTGGTTAAAAGTGGTCGATGCAGTGCATTTTCATATTTAGACCAAGAGTTGTGTGTCCCTACTCTTTGCTGCCACAAACCTCATAGCACAGACCATTGGTGTTTGTGTGTGGTATAGCACCGAGTCTCCCATCGTGTACTATGGTGGTTAGATGTCGGTAGCTATGGGGCTGTAGGAGACATTGTGGTTGAAAGTGGTCGACTTGGGGCACTTTCATATTTCGACCAAAGACGTATGTGTGCCTATGTATCACTTATCACCAAAACTATCTAGCGCCGATCACTGGTGTATTGTGTGTTAGTAGCATAGAGTCACCGATGTGCACAACGTTGGCCGAATGTCGATGGCTGTGGGAGTGTGTGGATATATGAGGTTGAAAGTGGTCGATCAAGGATATTTTCGTATTTCGACCAAGGGCATATGTGTTCGCATATTACACTTTACTGTCACAACTACATACACCATTACTGGTGTTTGTGTGTGGTAGTAGCATCGTGCGCTATGGTGGTTAGATGTCAGTAGCTATGGGGTGTAGGAGATATATGGTGGGTGAAAGTGGTCGACGTAGGGCATTTTCCTATTTGTACTCAAGACGTTGTGTCCCTATATTTCACATTGTAGCCAGAACTACCAAGCGCAGAACACTGGCGTTTTTGTGGTGGGAGTAGCCTGGAGTTTTACAGCGTGTACTGTGGTGATTGCATGTCGGTTCCTGTGGTGGTGTGGTAGACATGGTGGTTGAAAGTTGTTGGCCTGATATACGTAAAAATAGACATGCGTCCCTATATTTCACTCCACACCAAAACTACCTAGCGCAGTCCACTGGTTGATTGTGTGGCGCATTATCATCAATCTCCCAACGTGCACCATGGTGGTGTCATGTCAGTAGCTATGGGATGTGGAAGGTATGATAGTTGAAATTGGCCGACTGAGGGCGTTTTCACATTTCGACCAAAGACATGTTTGTCCTATATTTCAAGTTGCAGCCATAAATACCCAGCACAGATCACTGATATTAGTGTTGGTATTAGCCCTCGCTGCCAGCGTGTACTATGGTGTTACATGTCGGTAGCTCTCAATCAAATTCTTTCCAAACACGAACGAAGTCGTGGGCACAAGCTAGTTATACATAACAGTAAGGTACGGCAATGGGTTGTATTTAGCCGTGTACAAAGTTAAGCGGTATTTGAGGACAACATTTTAAAATCAGAAAAATTATCTCATGGTACAGCCCATTCTATTTATGATTTTGTTTGTATGTGAACTGCTACAATGAAACACAGCAATATATGTGTGAGTGGAGACTTTGCCCGCGTACTGATTCATGTAAACTTCACGGGTGTTCAGCCGGACAGATTTACGGACTTCTATTATGCCATCTACGCGTGACTTCTAGCTTACAACACCTAAAGCTTCCCGCACCTGATGGAGACAGCAGGGCCAGCTGTCGAAACGTTGTGTTTTTATGACGCTATCCGGCTGAACATCCGTGAAACTTACATTGAACAGCATATATATAATTAAATGTCACACTGCTCGTAAATTATTATCACTATAACTAGGATTGCAGCTTATTTCGAAAAAATAACGTATAGTTATCTTCAGAAGAGAAATCATGAAAGATGTTTATTTGAAACTAATTTTGGACTCCTTTAAATTTGGTAACTGTACCACAAAAATAATCTATATTTATAAATAAATTACAACTAATTTTTGAATAAAATTTAAGGAGGCTTTGTTTCTCTCTTCCCGACACTTTTCATTCATCACTCTTTCGATGACCGGTGAAATGCGGGAACAAGAGGAGGCAGGAACAAGTATCGTTAAATTTCATAAATTATCACGTTTATTATATCTCTTCGGATGTAATTGGTTCAGGAGTAAGTGTTTGGAAACTAATTACCAATATGCGCGTTTCATTGCATGAATTGTATATTTTACTTGAAATAAATAAGTACACCTGCATTCTTTGTGGTTACGCAAGACCAAAATTAAGTATCATATTTAATTATAAGTATGGTTGGAAATCCTGTCTATAATCCTTTGTTGAAATGGAGACAAGAATGAAAAACAAACAAAAAAGAGGCTATGATTATATAACCGCTCTCCACAGCTCAATGCAGCCGACATTCCAAAGTTGGATCCGTCGGGTCAGCCTGTATTACATAACGGCCGAGTATGTTTTTCTGGAGGTCGAGAGGCCCCTCATCCCTGTTGTGTACCAGCACTTGTTCCTCATCACTGACAGCTGCCATACTCTGTGTTTAACCAACAGCACAGAAAATATCTTCCACATTCTGGATGTAAAGTAGTAGCTTGATCGTCTTGTGGCTGTTGCATCGTTGAGCGGGTGTGAGGGCCATACCAGCTCTTGTGCCTGAGAGGTCCATTGTGTGTCCGCCGTACCTAGTAGTCAGGTCTAGCGAACTGCTGAACTTTCCAAATAATTCATTCTTTTTTTTAAATTTAATTTAATTGCAATGGAGCACAGGCTCCGGTGGCAATATCCCTACACACCCATCTTCCCCCTATCCTGCACCCACCTACATTTGCGCTCTACAAACTTTATCTTAAATTCCTTCAAAGTTTTCGTAAATTATTCATTATTTCTCTTGTACTCATTCCAATCCCTGACAACCCTTACCTAAAAAAGAGAATCTTCCCACACCCTTGTGCCTGAAATCGAGTGCCAGCTTGTGGTCATGGTCATCTTTCCCTTCCATGCACTACTTTTCATACCTATTGCAATATCTTTCCATGCCTCATCACCAGTATATGCCCTGTACACTCCATGACCCTCCTCATCCTCCTCCTGTCTTGCAATGAATCCCATTCCAGCTCCTTTATCATATCCGTCACTGATTGCATTCTGCGATAATTTCCAGAAACAAATCTAGCAGCCCTTCTTTGCACCCTCTCCAACTCCTGTATTTGATATCCAGCACCACAGAAAATGATCGGAAATATTTATAAAACACCAAAGATTTACGTGAATGACTATAAATGGCGGTATTTAATAATGTTGGTGTCGGTAGTCTAATTATCTTGACCATTTCCAGCCTAATACGACAGGCTTACCAACCAGTGGAGCATAAATTGGTCGCTTTCAATCATGGAACATGCCTCGGGGGTTGACAACAATTGTAAGATTGCAAGCCGTGGCGTTCTTCACATCTTCGATAAGGTTGCAGCCATGTTACACGTACCACTATGAAGCCCATCAGATTATGAATAACATATCCCCAATTATTTTACTCGTATAATAAATCTGCCTCGGTGAAAAAGGATAATATCTCTACATGACAACGCAGGTTCCCAAATATCGCAAAAACAGCTAAACTTCCAAGAAAATTCAAATAAAAGTTTTTATCGCATCCATCCTATACACAGACGTTACCTTAATAGTTTTTCCGTACATTCATAAACTAAAAATGCTTCTTCCATGACAGCGGTTTCGATAAATGATCAAATGGAACTCAAAGGCAACGGTTGAGTTCAGAAACGATACCGGATAATGTACAATCTGATTTTAAATAAATTTTGCGATGTCAGAAAGAAATTAATGACAATCCAGTAAAACACAAATGTAATTTATGAGTTCTTAAGCGAAAAATAATTCACGAAGGTAAAAAGTCGATGTTAATTATTATTCAACGTATAAAAACTGAATAAATTAATAATTTCCTTAGAAATCTGGTGCAAAAGCTTTTCGTGTATCTAGGCGGATTCTAAACAATGTAAAACAATAAACAGAAAGAAACACTGCAGAATAATGTGCGCCTCGAAGGCAGGTTCCAGAACAATAGAAAACCCGACAAGCATTTAACTGCAGTAAGCGGAAAAGCAAGGTAGTCATATGCAGACTAGGGATGTTCATCCAGAAAATACATCGATGTTTTTTTTCGATGTGATGCATCGAAACGTTGCATCGATGTTTCACGATGCATCGAATAAAAACATCGATGTTTTCGATGCATCGAATAAAAACATCGATATACTATATATATCGGTTAATAAAGGTTAGGAAAGCTTAAAAATGAGACAAAGATTAGGAAACTAGCAAAATGAAGTATTTATTTGAATTATATTTTTAATTAGTCTTTTACAAAGGCAATTTGAAATTACTGGGATTTATAAATTAGAAATTCGAATAGAAAGATAGAATAAAAGTAAAACGAGGAACGCTGAAAGAGAGGCAGTGTTGGGATTCTAATCTAATTGGAATTTATAAATCCCAATATTTTCTCTCTAAACTTTGCATAAATAAAATTTTATTAACCCGCTTTCCTTGAATTCTGTTTCGTTGTTGATTTAAAACTTGTGCAGCTTTCGAAAAAAGTCTTTCTGATGGCACTGAGCTGGCTACCAAAGTTAAATATTTATAAGCTATTTTGTACAATTTTTGAAACTGTTGTTTATAATCGGACCATACTTCTAACGGATTTTCACTAAGCCGGCCAACCGGAGTTCTCAAGTAGACAGACAGCTCGTCGGAAACACTTTCTTCGGTCTTGTTTGATTTCCAGTTTCTTTGAACTAGTTTGTGATGATCGGTCCAAAGACTGAAATCTTCCGATGTTTTGTCTGAACTATCTGAATCAGATTCTGTTCGCATTTCTTCCAGCTCCCTCTTCATCATATCTTTGATCTTTTGAATAGCATTTGAAGCCATCGGGTCTTCAAAATGTAGTTTTTTGAACCGTGGGTCCAATAAGGTCGCGATAGCTAAAGACGAAACTTGTTCGATAGCACCCATCCGTTTGTTGATTTCTTTTAGGACGAGCTTATGTACTTCCATCACTAAAGGTTCATCAGTCTCAACTGATTTGAGTTTTGAAAGCATGCAGTGCACTAAAGGGATCAATATTTATCCCCAGATATTTCTTTAGTTGCTGCTTCAAGTGGGCGTAGTATGTTAAGAAGAAATGACGCGATATTTAATTCCAAACCAGTCAGCATTGGAGGTGCTGTTTTATGGCAAATCAATATATCACTTACAACATTTTTAAGCTCCAAAAATCTTTGAATCATAATATGTGCTATTCCAGCGTGTTGGCAGGCCTTGTATTAACTTTATTTCAGCACTTACTGACTTTCTCAAATCGTCGCTTGCCAAACAACTGTGTTTAAAGAAAGTAACAATGGTCTTTATTTTTGACAATATATTTTCTAAAGGTATTTTGAGAATATTTTGAGCAACTAAATTAAGTGTGTGAGCGAAACAAGGGATGTGCTTCTTCTTTCCAAATCCTAATTCCACAGCTTTTACCATATTCGGGTCGTTATCAGTAACGACCGCAGAGACTTTGTCCGTATCAAATCCCCAATCGTTGCAGGTCTTAAGGAGCATGTCTGCTATATATTCCGATGAATGACTTTCATTGAGTTGATAAACTCCTAATGTCATTGATTCGAACACTGTGTCTAGACCAAAATGCGCTGTGACACCCAAAAAGCTGCGCATCTGCATGTCTGACCATATATCACTTGTTAATGTGAGGTGTTCAACATTTGAGAGTTTTGATTTTATTAATGTTGCCAAGACGTCATACTTGTCATCAAGCCACCGTGTCACAGTTGCTCTGCTGGGTATTTTATAATGAGGAGCAGTAACTTTAAGCAAATTTTTGAAGCCTACTAGGTACTTTTAGCCTTGCCCTAAGGTGTACTCCGCCCTACACTGTCGGGAAATTTCATGTCAACTGTAATTTTTTGTTGTTTTATCAAAATTAAATTAAAAAAAAATGTGATGTGATTTTGTAGGTGACAAAATAATATAGCAATACAATTTCCTGTTTTTTGTTTTGCTTTAAAACCAATCATATAACTTTTTTTTTTGTAGTTTTTCAAGTTAAAAAAAAAATGAGATTTTGTAGGTGACAAAATAACGTATAGCGTACATTTTCCAGTTTTTTGTTTTGCCTTAAACTAATCGTGTTGCATGTTTTTTTTTTTTATCAAGTAAAAAATGTAATTTGATATTTTAGTGACAAAAATAACGTATAGTAATACAATTTTGTGTTTTTGTTTTGCTTTAAAACTGATTCTATCACGTCGAAGAAACGCATGTGTTCTTTCGATGTATCGAATGAAAAACATCGATGCATCGAAACATCGAATCGATCGATTGATTCGATATCGAATCATCGATGTATCGAATCGTTTACCATTCGATGCATCGTCAATCCGATGTTTACTTTCGATGTTTAACGATGCATCGATGTTTTTCATTCGATACATCGAAAGAACACATGCGTTTCTTCGACGTGATAGAATCAGTTTTAAAGCAAAACAAAAACACAAAATTGTATTACTATACGTTATTTTGTCACCTAAAATATCAAATTACATTTTTTTACTTGAATAAAAAAAAAACATATGAACACGATTAGTTTTAAGGCAAAACAAAAACTGGAAAATTGTATCGCTATACGTTATTTTGTCACCTACAAAATCTCATTTTTTTTTTTAACTTGATAAAACTACAAAAAAAAGTATATGATTGGTTTTAAAGCAAAACAAAAAACAGGAAATTGTATTGCTATATTTTATTTTGTCACCTACAAAATCACATCACATTTTTCTTTTAATTTAATTTTGATAAAACAACAAAAAATTACAGTTGACATGAAATTTCCCGACAGTGTAGGGCGGAGCACCTTAGGGCAAGGCTAAAAGTACCTAGTAGGCTTCAAAAATTTGCTTAAAGTTACTGCTCCTCATTATAAAATACCCAGCAGAGCAACTGTGACACGGTGGCTTGATGACAAGTATGACGTCTTGGCAACATTAATAAAATCAAAACTCTCAAATGTTGAACACCTCACATTAACAAGTGATATATGGTCAGACATGCAGATGCGCAGCTTTTTGGGTGTCACAGCGCATTTTGGTCTAGACACAGTGTTCGAATCAATGACATTAGGAGTTTATCAACTCAATGAAAGTCATTCATCGGAATATATAGCAGACATGCTCCTTAAGACCTGCAACGATTGGGGATTTGATACGGACAAAGTCTCTGCGGTCGTTACTGATAACGACCCGAATATGGTAAAAGCTGTGGAATTAGGATTTGGAAAGAAGAAGCACATCCCTTGTTTCGCTCACACACTTAATTTAGTTGCTCAAAATATTCTCAAAATACCTTTAGAAAATATATTGTCAAAAATAAAGACCATTGTTACTTTCTTTAAACACAGTTGTTTGGCAAGCGACGATTTGAGAAAGTCAGTAAGTGCTGAAATAAAGTTAATACAAGGCCTGCCAACACGCTGGAATAGCACATATTATATGATTCAAAGATTTTTGGAGCTTAAAAATGTTGTAAGTGATATATTGATTTGCCATAAAACAGCACCTCCAATGCTGACTGGTTTGGAATTAAATATCGCGTCATTTCTTCTTAACATACTACGCCCACTTGAAGCAGCAACTAAAGAAATATCTGGGGATAAATATTGTATCCCTTTAGTGCACTGCATGCTTTCAAAACTCAAATCAGTTGAGACTGATGAACCTTTAGTGATGGAAGTACATAAGCTCGTCCTAAAAGAAATCAACAAACGGATGGGTGCTATCGAACAAGTTTCGTCTTTAGCTATCGCGACCTTATTGGACCCACGGTTCAAAAAACTACATTTTGAAGACCCGATGGCTTCAAATGCTATTCAAAAGATCAAAGATATGATGAAGAGGAGCTGGAAGAAATGCGAACAGAATCTGATTCAGATAGTTCAGACAAACATCGGAAGATTTCAGTCTTTGGACCGATCATCACAAACTAGTTCAAAGAAACTGGAAATCAAACAAGACCGAAGAAAGTGTTTCCGACGAGCTGTCTGTCTACTTGAGAACTCCGGTTGGCCGGCTTAGTGAAAATCCGTTAGAAGTATGGTCCGATTATAAACAACAGTTTCAAAAATTGTACAAAATAGCTTATAAATATTTAACTTTGGTAGCCAGCTCAGTGCCATCAGAAAGACTTTTTTCGAAAGCTGCACAAGTTTTAAATCAACAACGAAACAGAATTCAAGGAAAGCGGGTTAATAAAATTTTATTTATGCAAAGTTTAGAGAGAAAATATTGGGATTTATAAATTCCAATTAGATTAGAATCCCAACACTGCCTCTCTTTCAGCGTTCCTCGTTTTACTTTTATTCTATCTTTCTATTCGAATTTCTAATTTATAAATCCCAGTAATTTCAAATTGCCTTTGTAAAAGACTAATTAAAAATATAATTCAAATAAATACTTCATTTTACTAGTTTCCTAATCTTTGTCTCATTTTTAAGCTTTCCTAACCTTTATTAACCGATATATATATATATATCGATGTTTTATTCGATGCATCGAAAACATCGATGTTTTTATTCGATGCATCGTGAAACATCGATGCAACGTTTCGATGCATCACATCGAAAAAAACATCGATGTATTTTCTGGATGAACATCCCTAGTCTGCATACATGACTACCTTGCTTTTCCGCTTACTGCAGTTAAATGCTTGTCGGGTTTTTCTATTGTTCTGGAACCTGCCTTCGAGGCGCACATTATTCTTGCACGTGTTTCTTTCTGTTTATTGTTTTACATTGTTTAGAATCCGCCTAGAATACACGAAAAGCTTTTGCACCAGATTTCTAAGGAAATTATTAATTTATTCAGTTTTTATACGTTGAATAATAATTAACATCGACTTTTTACCTTCGTGAATTATTTTTCGCTTAAGAAACTCATAAATTACATTTGTGTTTTACTGGATTGTCATTAATTTCTTTCTGACATCGCAAAATTTATTTAAAATCAGATTGTACATTATCCGGTATCGTTTCTGAACTCAACCGTTGCCTTTGAGTTCCATTTGATCATTTTATCGAAACCGCTGTCATGGAGAAGCATTTTTAGTTTATGAATGTACGGAAAACTACTTAAGGTAACGTCTGTGTATTAGGATGGATGCGATAAAAAACTTTTATTTGAATTTTTCTTGGAAGTTTAGCTGTTTTTTGCGATATTTGGGAACCTGCGTTGTCATGTAGAGCATATTATCCTTTTTCACCGAGGCAGATTTATTATACGAGTAAAATAAATTGGGGATATGTTATTCATAATCTGATGGGCTTCATAGTGGTACGTGTAACATGGCTGCAACCTTATCGAAGATGTGAAGAACGCCACGGCTTGCAATCTTACAATTGTTGTCAACCCCCCGAGGCATGTTCCATGATTGAAAGCGACCAATTTATGCTCCACTGGTTTGGTAAGCCTGTCGTATTAGGGCTGGAAACTGGTCAAGATAATTAGACTACCGACACCAACATTATTAAATACCGCCCATTTATAGTCATTCACGTAAATCTTTGGTGTTTTATAAATATTTCCGATCATTTTCTGTGGTGCTGGATATCAAATACAGGAGTTGGAGAGGGTGCAAAGAAGGGCTGCTAGATTTGTTTCTGGAAATTATCGCAGAATGCAATCAGTGACGGATATGATAAAGGAGCTGGAATGGGATTCATTGCAAGACAGGAGGAGGATGAGGAGGGTCATGGGAGTGTACAGGGGCATATACTGGTGATGAGGCATGGAAAGATATTGCAATAGGTATGAAAAGTAGTGCATGGAAGGGAAAAGATGACCATGACCACAAGCTGGCACTCGATTTCAGGCACAAGGGTGTGGGAAGATTCTCTTTTTTAGGTAAGGGTGTCAGGGATTGGAATGAGTTACCAAGAGAAATAATGAATAATTTACCGAAAACTTGAAGGAATTTAAAGATAAAGTTTGTAGAGCGCAAATGTAGGTGGGTGCAGGATAGGGGGAAGATGGGTGTGTAGGGATATTGCCACCGGAGCCTGTGCTCCATTGCAATTAAATTAAATTTAAAAAAAAGAATGAATTATTTGGAAAGTTCAGCAGTTTCGCTAGACCTTGACCTACTAGGTACCGGCGGACACACAATGGACCTCTCAGGCACAAGAGCTGGTATGGTGGCCCTTCACACCCGCTCAACGATGCAACAGCCACAAGACGATCAAGCTACTACTTTACATCCAGAATGTGGAAGATATTTTCTGTGCTGTTTGGTTAAACACAGAGTATGGCAGCTGTCAGTGATGAGGAACAAGTGCTGGTTACACAACAGGGATGAGGGGCCTCTCGACCTCCAGAAAAACATACTCGGCCGTTATGTAATACAGGCTGACCCGACGGATCCAACTTTTGGAATGTCGGCTGCATTGAGCTGTGGAGAGCGGTTATATAATCATAGCCTTTTTTTTTTGTTTGTTTCATTCTTGTCTCCATTTCAACAAAGGATTATAGACAGGATTTCCAACCATACTTTATAATTAAATATGATACTTAATTTTGGTCTTGCGTAACCACAAAGAATGCAGGTGTACTTTATTTTATTTCAAGTAAAATATACAATTCATGCAATTGAACGCGCATATTGGTAATTAGTTTCCAAACACTTACTCCTGAACCAATTACATCCGAAGATATATAATAAACGTGATAATTTATGAAATTTAACGATACTTGTTTCCTGCCTCCTCTTGTTCCCGCCATTTCACCGGTCATCGAAAGAGTGATGAATGAAAAGTGTCGGGAAGAGAGAAACAAAGCCTCCTTAAATTTTATTCAAAATTAGTTGTTAATTTATTTATAAATATAGATTTATTTTGTGGTACCAGTTACCAAACTTTAAAGGAGTCCAAAATTTAGTTTCAAATAAACATCTTTCATGTATTTCCTCTTCTGAAGATAACTATACGTTATTTTTTCGAAATAAGCTGCAATCCTAGTTATAGTGATAATAATTTACGAGCAGTTGTGACAATTTAATTATATATATTGCTGTTCAATGTAAGTTTCACGGATGTTCAGCCGGATAGCGTCATAAAAAACACAACGTTTCGACAGCTGGCCCTGCTGTCTCCATCAGGTGCGGGAAGCTTTAGGTGTTGTAAGCTAGAAGTCACCGCGTAGACTGGCATAATAGAAGTCCGTAAATCTGTCCGGCTGAACACCCGTGAAGTTTACATTGAATCAGTACGCGGGCAAAAGTCTCCACTCACACATATATTGCTGTGTTTCATTGTAGCAGTTCACATACAAACAAAATCATAAATAGAATGGGTGTACCATGAGATAATTTTTCTGATTTTAAAATGTTGTCCTCAAATACCGCTTAACTTTGTACACGGCTAAATACAAACCCATTGCCGTACCTTTACTGTTATGTATAACTAGCTTGTGCCCACGACTTCGTTCGTGTTTGGAAAGAATTTGATTGAGAGCTACCGACATGTAACCACCATAGTACACGCTGGCAGACTCGAGGCTAATACCACACACTAATATCAGTGATCTGTGCTGGGTATTTATGGCTGCAACTTGAAATATAGGGACAAACATGTCTTTGGTCGAAATGTGAAAACGCCCTCAGTCGGCCAATTTCAACTATCATACCTTCCACACTCCCATAGCTACTGACATGACACCACCATGGTGCACGTTGGGAGACTTGATGATAATGCCGCACACAATCACCAGTGGACTGCGCTAGGTAGTTTTGGCTGTGGAGTGAAATATAGGGACGCATGTCTATTTTTACGTATATCAGGCCAACAACTTTCAACCACCATGTCTACCACACCACCACAGGAACCGACATGCAATCACCACAGTACACGCTGTAAAACTCCAGGCTACTACCACACAAAAACGCCAGTGTTCTGCGCTTGGTAGTTCTGGCTACAATGTGAAATATAGGGACACACAACGTCTTGAGTACAAATAGGAAAATGCCCTACGTCGACCACTTTCACCCACCATATCTCCTACACCCCCATAGCTACTGACATCTAACCACCATAGCGCACGATGCTACTACCACACACAAACACCAGTAATGTGTGTTATGTAGTTGTGACAGTAAAGTGTAATATGCGAACACATATGCCCTTGGTCGAAATACGAAAATATCCTTGATCGACCACTTTCAACCTCCATATATCCACACACTCCCACAGCCATCGACATTCGGCCAACGTTGTGCACTATCGGTGACTCTATGCTACTAACACACACATACACCAGTGATCGGCGCTAGATAGTTTTTGGCTGATAAGTGATACATAGGCACACATACGTCTTTGGTCGAAATATGAAAGTGCCCCAAGTCGACCACTTTCAACCACAATGTCTCCTACAGCCCCATAGCTACCGACATCTAACCACATAGTACACGATGGGAGACTCGGTGCTATTACCACACACAAACACCAATGGTCTGTGCTATGAGGTTGTGGCAGCAAAGAGTAGGGACACACAACTCTTTGGTCTAAATATGAAAATGCACTGCATCGACCACTTTTAACCACCATATCTCCACGCCCCCGCAGCTATCGGCATTCCACAGGTCAAAGCTCACAGGTTTCACGGGTAGATGGCGACAGTAAGTTTCCTGTTAGTGTAGCGATCAGCCGGCTGCTAACCAAAACTGTTGCAATAAAAGAGACAAAAAGCGAATCCCGTAAAAAATAACAAAAAAAACCGCTAGGAACTGTTTTGAATCTAGTATATAGCCATCAACAGAGTGTCGGATTGTGATGCCTGTTGTCACCGTTACGTAACTCGAACTCACCAAATGGCCCCATTTCTGTAATCTCTGTTGAGCTGAGTTCTGTCCTCTCCGCGGAGAGTTTAACAATATTATGAAATTTCTGTGCGTTTCCGAAATACAAGATTTTTATTTTATCTGAATGTGAGGGCCTAATATTTCTACTGACGTGTAAATTTGATGTAGAAATTTAAAATCAGATGAATTATTGTTGCGACGTAATTTGGTATTGCTTCAATGGCGAAATAGGAAGTAATTAGAATATAAGGCTAAACAATCTGCTGCCATTGAAAACTGCCGCAGGAATTGTGGTGCAACCCAGTGAACCAGCTTGCGGGAAATTCCCTATCAGCCCTGTTCGCCTCATGTAGATGTACACCAAGCGAAAGTGCGCGCGCTGTGCAAGAATTGTATGTTTCGTTCTCAGTTTCTGGAAGCAGGGGTAAGAATTACATTTACTGTGACAATGGATAGCCACAGTGCGAATATCTTCACTGCCAGATATGGGTCTGTGTCCGAAAAGCAATCGAATGGTGGTTGTTAGTACGTTAACAGTTTATTAATACCCAGCGTGGTGGGCTGAGCGGTAAAGTTCTGGCCTCACGTTCCGGAGGACGCAGGTTCGAATCCACATCCGCCCATACAGATTTGGGTTTCATGGTTTTCCCCAGATCGCTCCAGGCGAATGCCGGGATGGTTCCTTTAAAAAGCCATGGCCGATGCGCTTCCCGTTCCTTACCTTGAGTCCTTTCCCGACTCTAATGGCCTCGACGTCGACAAGCCGTAAGCAAAAAAAAAAAAAAAAAGACGCGAATTCATAAGATTTTACCCGTCCAAAAATCGCCTAACGTGCCTAAAGAAGTTTTCACTTCATAAACTAAAAATATAACTTATTCCATTACCCGAAGGTTGCTCGAATCTTTCGGAAGGAGATGTACCTAAATATTGTGTCAGAGGCAGGAAGGCCAATCCCTTTCCTCAGGAGCCTACAATTTAACGTGGAATAAGAACCACTGTACGTCCCGGCGTAGCTCATATAATTAAACACAACTACTAAAAATTCCTGCGCACCAGAGGATTACAACCCGCGATCGTAAGTTGTGTTGTTGTTTTTTTTTTTTTTTTTTTTTTTTTTTTTTTTTACTGAACTGCTTTACGTCTCTTAACAGCGAATGGGACTGGAGTGATTTGGGAAACCATGGAAAACCCAAATCTGGATGCCCGGAAGGGAATTCGAACCGCCGCGCCGTCCTCCCGAATGCGAGGTCAGAACGCTATCCGTTACGCCACCACGCTCGGTCCGATCGGAAAGAAACTTTAGGAAATAAGCGCTTTAACCGCTGAGCTACCAGACCGTCTTGTTTTGAAGTATACTTGTGCTAAGTACCGTCAAAATCGGATAAAAACTGAGCGTTTGTATGAGGATCATTTGAAATCATTGAGGGGTCTATGTGGACGGAGGGGTTGTTTTTTTAATTTCTTTGGCCAGAAACCTTCTCTCACCAAAGTTTCACTCAATCGGATGAATGGTATAGGAACGCATAGAAGATGAACGAACCAAGAAACAAACATTCATTTTTATATATTAGGTACAATTATAATCTATACCAGGGGTGGCCAACCTGTGGCTGGCGAGCCACATGCGGCTCTTTGAAGGATTATTTGTGGCTCTCGATAAATGTACCAGAGTTCCCTTTTTCATTTTTGTGTTATTATATTTAAAAAAATTATTATAGTTCCGTAAGTGTTTCAAAATGTCTTTTAAATTACTGATAACAAATGTGAAACGTTGTAACTAATTTCTTTTCCGTCCAAGTTAAGAATGATATGACTCATCGAAAACTGCGCGAACGAACATAAACCGTGGCGTAATCGACCTACTCCAGACCGATTTTGAATTTGTAAACTTTCATTGCAACGGACTGTTGACATTGTGTTTAATTTTTAATATTTAAATTCAATACACATATTTTGTAGTTTTATTCATATTTTTTCAATAAAGATAATTTCTGTAAATAAAAATTTAATACCATTTTTGCATACCTTTTAAATACTTATTTAATTGCGGCTCGCGAAAAATTTCAAATTTTGAAAAATAGCTCGGACCATCAAGGTGCTTGGCCACCTCTGATCTATACCTTCACTGCTGTCCAAGCGCAACACGTCACACTTATAGCTACAGAAACACTGCTATTACATCATGTTGGATGAGATTTTACCCATCTAAAAAGCTTACGACGCAATATCATATGCACAAAACGTCATAGCATATCGGCGACGCGAACTCATAGATTTGCCCCGTCCAAAATCACGCAGCGAACATATAGAACTTTTCACATCAGAAAATATTAATGTGTAATCGTACTTTTAAACAGGTATGCCATAGGGAAATGAATGAAGAAGTTTATAATATTTTATCAACTCCAGTGAATGTGTTACACATTTAAAAAAAAAATACTAATAACGCCGATCTGGTACTATTTTATTAAAGTGCTCTTGTATCATAATGGACCGTATATATACTATTTACTTGGTAATGAAATGAGAAATTTTATTGGAACTGAGCAATTTCGCAAAAGCCACAGGTGGCATCGCCATTGCGGGCACACTATCATGAGCAGAGTTTGCGTTGCCAAAAACATTTCCACCATTAACTTTTGCACGAAGCCGTTACGTCACTAGAGTACGGAACCGCTATTGTGCGGACACAACTCGCACTGGGCGGGTTTGTTGTAATTGAAGTCACGGTCCGAATGATTACTGTTAATTGCGTATCATGCAGTTCACGGTTGATGAGAGCAATTTCAAACGCCATTTATCCTTGTAGTTTTTTTTCGTGTCTGGCCCCGAAAAGCGCGCTAGACACTTCTGATATCGGTTTTAGAATATGCAGCTTGTGAACCTTAATCTTGTACCAAGATCAACGAAATACGGAATGCTAATCCAGTAAAACACAGTTAAACTTCCGTGTTATGCAGAGCTGGAAGCTCGATGACTCAGGTTGTTGCGTGATCTTAATGATGGTTCCCGACGCCTAATCACAGTGTGCTAGTAGTCGAATAAATCTTCACCTTTTGTGATTTTGCCAAAAGGGTAGGTAAAGTTGGTGTACCATTTCTAAGTACCAGATAGGGTACCAAAGTCTTGATTAAACCGAAACCTCTCCCTATTAAGTATAGAGGACGGTCTAGTATAGTGGTTCCCAAACTGGAGGGCGGGGTGCGAGAATGAGAGGTAGCTTCACCACCCGTAAAGACGATGCTGTAAGGAGCGTCCATAACCTTCGTGCCTCGGTATAAGGGGGGAGGGGTTGACTGGAAAGCCACGCTGGGCTACGTGGGGGGGGGGGGGAGGGAGGGGTTTCGATCTAGGCCACGTAGCTTTCGATTCATATAATTTATCACAATTAAAATGAGGCACAGAACACACAACAGCATGTGAATATTTATTTCCTTCATTTAATTATCTCCGTATGTAATTCACAATAGTCTGACAAGAGAAAACAGTACAAAATGTCTTCTGGAATCAAAAGGGAAAAAGCTACGTGCTAAGTGGGGGGGGGGGGAAGGGAGGTAGAGGCAAAAGCCACGTCTGGCTACGTGGGGGAGGGGGGGGGGTCCGCAGGTGGCCGAAATGGAGCTACGTAGTTTGTGGACGCTTCCCCTAGGTCTGCACCGTGTTTCCTTCGCCACCTCTTAGAATTGAAAACCTTTTTTTCTATCGCCACATACTTAGTGGGTTTTCCACTGACTTGTCATTTTAGTAGGGTCTACTAAAAGTGGGCATTTAGCTCATTAATAATTAAATTGTGGCGGGTGGGCGTGATAATTCTTTTGACGGAAGAGGGATGTGGTAAGAAAACCGTTGGGAACATCTAGTCTGTTAGCTAAGTGGATGTAATTTTTTTTTTGCTTTACGGATCACCGACGTCTATGTCCTTAGAATTGAGAAAGGACTAGGAGCAGGGAACAGCAAGGAATTCGAACGTTACCTTTCGAAGGAATCTACTTGGCATTAGTATATAGCAACGTTTTTCAACCTTTTAATCCCGAGGACCAAAATAATGTGCCAAAATAAATCTACGAATCAATACCTTATATGGGCTATTTTTTACCTTTGTGTTTATTACTAGCATTTGAATTGTATTGTGTTATACAAATATAACATAATAAATATAAAAGTATATTTTGAATTTCCACAGAAAGTCACTCTATTATGAAATTGGAAGCAAACTACTAAAAGTGAATTGTATATTCAACAGACTCTTAATGTTTATTAAGAATATGAATAATAATGTTTTGCCCGCGACCACTTGCCCCATATTCGCGGATCACAAGTTGAGAATCGGGGAATCGTGGACAACTGAAATCCGGAAGGCAGCGCTCACCCAATAGGCTCGATTTGGTTGAGGCTCTCGTCTCTAAAATCCCGGGTTCAAATCCCGAAGGCTCGCGCGGTAGACGTTTGGATGTTCGAGCAGAAATATTAAGGAGTCTGCGGTTATGTTGAAAAGCAGCCACGACCAAAATTCCGTATTACAGTATATGGTACGAGGAATTTAGTTTTAATAGTACTATAATAGTAGTTGCTTTCACTAGTGCCATGTTACTGAAGTCATTACTGTTGCCCACAGCTTTGCTAGCTTTACTTACCGCTTACAACAATATTAACAGAATCCAAGGAGCAAAATCAAGTTTAATCCGATGTTTTTGTTTTTTTTTTTTGTTTTTTGTTTTTCCAAGAACTTTTTTACTATAATGCCAGCAACAATGAGTAGTAGCGCAAAATACTTCAATAATGTTGTTGGGAATTTTTAAGCTATTACGGTATCTATCTTTGGTGGAATGGGCAATCCCTGGTTGAGATTATAACAAATATCTTTGGTTGCTGTCTCTTTAAGTTAAGAACAGATTACCATTCCCGTTCGCGTAAATTTATATAACATACCGTAGATTTTCAGCTAGATCCTAAGCTTCAAACTGCGATAACCTTATGTTGGTAGTTTTTCCATGATACCATTTCCAAACACATCCACAGACGCAGCCCACTACAGTTTTTATATATTTAGAGATTTTGAACAGCGTTTTGTTTGCGTATGGAGGTGTGTACTGTGACGTTTCTAGAATCGGTGTAATTTTTTTGTTTTGTTTTTGTTTCGACTGGATTATTATATTCTTAATCAGTACTTTTTAACCCTCAATCTAACTGCTTTTACAGTGACATAAGACATCGTACTGTTTTCCTGTAAAAATAAAATATAACTTCTAAACCCATGAAAGACGAAATGGTGTGACGTTTCCACTGGACCAGGTGTCTCCTTTTTTGCGACATGTCCGGTTCTCGTTAGTGGACTTGTTTGACTGGCTGCTGTCGTCGGGATGGAGGTGGAAGTGGATGGATTACATGAATGTCAAATGAAGGTGATTAGCCGCGTGATCATGAGGTCAGTTTTTTTTTACTTATGGCTTTGCGCCTCGTCGACGTCGAGGTCATTAGAGGCAGAATGGGACTGGGACAAGGAACGGGGTGGGATTTGGTCATGGCCTTTTGAAGGAAGCATCCCGGCATTCGCCTGGGGTGATCTGGCGAAACCATGGAAAACCCAAATCTGGATGCTCGGACGGGGATTCGAACCCATGTCCTCCGGAATGCGAGGCCAGTGCTTTACCGTTCACCCACCACGCTCGGTACCAGTACTGTAATCGACATCCGTATGAAGTGCATAATGAACTAAATGAACTTAAAACCGAGGGTGGTGGGTGAGCTATAACGCCCTATCCTCGCGTTGGGAGGATTGGTGTATACTGAGATGTTTCCTTCAGAATACCATGGCCGAATTCCTACCCATTCATTGCCCCCAAACATATTCCGTCTCTAATGACCGCTAGGTCGACAAGACCATAAGGAAAAATAAACTTCCTTATAGAAATTTTGAAAGCCATTTACGAAGCTCAACGCAGAAACAAAGCGTAATGTCCTCTCAAACCTGAAATCGCGAATGAACTTCAAAAAGGTAAATATAATTTATATATCAAAAAATTTATGAAAGAACAAATATTTACAGTATGTGAAAGAAACTGAGCACTTTGTAATTTTATAGAACACTATGAAATACTAGGCGTCGTATATTGTACGAAGAAACACATTTCCACTGTATTTAATTGCCTATACATTTTTTATTTTCTTTGATTTCAGGGGAGTCTTGAGTTGATTTCATTCACCACTTATTAATAAGATTTCACCAGTTTGAGCTCCAGGCTACTTGCGAAGACAGAATTAATGAATGTCATCGAATAGCTCCAGTAACGTTGAAGATCTGAATAAGTCTAATACTACTGTAAAAATACGAACTGCGTCATTACTACAATTGGTTTTAAACACAATTTTATGCTACAATAATTGTAAAGGGATTTATACCTACATTTATGAAAAGATACTAGTTGATATGCAATCAAAGCAATTGTTGTAAAGCCAGGAAAAAAGCTTCTAGAAGGACTCACCAGCAGTTAAAAGTGACCAAAATGTTATGTAATCGTGGCATTTTTAATACACGTAAAATTTAACGGTGAAACGGGATGGAAGAAAATTTGTAGTACCGTATGACAAGTTGCTGGCGTTGTAGTGTACATGATAATTAATGCATCCTTTGTGCATAAACAGGTTCATAAACACGCATGCTTCACGTCCAATAAATTATCTTTATGTTGGGTTTAAGTTATCTCTGACTCATCACATTACTAAACGTAAACTGCAAAGTAACTAATCTTTACGCGCTAACTAAATGTCTTACAATATATAAGTAGTTTAAATAGTGGCCTGTGTTAAGCAGCAATACCAAAATTAACTTGAATTTAAAGCATGCCAAATTAAAGGCTTAATGAACACCAGTACAAACGTTTCCAGACAAATTACTTAGGAAACGCAAACTTTTCTGACAGTGCAGTGAACTTAATTTTTGTTATTATCATTATTCAAGGTGTACGGATCACTGAAAGTCAAGTATCAGAAGTATTAAGCATTAGAATCAGTAAGGAAAAACGAACCATACGACAGCGAAAAAAGGTTGTGGAGTTCTGCAAGATGAAAAATGAGATCAATATTCGTATCGGAGTAATATTCAAATCTCATAATTAAATCCCGATATTCCAAGAAATTAGGTGGCTAATACTGACACCCCAAATAGAAGCACCTTTAATGATTCATTTCGCCTTACGACAACTTCCTAGATAAAGAGCCACACTGTAAAATAAAATTATGCAAGTCGTAATTTATTTTTGGTCTTGCAATACAAGCCTTTCTACCCTAACAAATCAATTAAAAGCAATCCTGACGCTGAGGACGGCTCAAAACTCCATACCAAGATCAGCAACTTTTAAAAAATTAACGAATTTCTACTGCCTCAAAAGAAAGCGCAAAAATCAGAGGAAGCGCTTTTTATATCCGCTAGAGAAGGGGTATAGCGTTCTGGTAGCTCAGTGGCTAAGGCGCTTGCTTTCAAAACATTCGCTGCTCCTGCACGGACACGAATCGCGGCAGGCGCAGGAATTTTGAGAGTTGTGTTTAATCGTATGAGCTATGCCAGGACGCTCCGTGGTTCGAATTCCACGTTAAACTGTAGGTCCTAGAGGAAAGGAACTGGCCGTCCTACCTCTGACACAATGGCTTAGTATGCCTCTTTCGGGAGGATCCAACCAACCTTCGGGTTGTGGACTAAGTTACGTTTAGAGTAGGGGTTCCAATTTTTTTATTACCAGGCCATCCTTCAGTCAGAAGAAAAGTTA
>JARYHS010000295.1:0-30219 GCA_031002005.1 Vandiemenella viatica | reverse complement strand
ATTTAAATTACTGCCAACCGAACATTAAGTAAAAACCTTACATATAATATATAGAAAAATTTAAAATTAAAGCAAGAATCAAACTTTACTGAAAAAAAAACAAGAAAATAAATTTATAAAACCAAATCATTATTCATATCAAATATTTAAAGAAATCATTATAAATTTAACTCACCTTAAATCAAATATAATTAGAATATCCAACCGCTAACAACAACAACACAATAAAAACTTTCTATATATATAAATATAAATTATAAGTGTATAATAGATTTTAGCTATAATACGTTTATAATTATATCAAATATAATTAGAATATATAATAATTAACAACACAATAAAAACTGTCTATATATAGACATATAAATCATAAATATATAATAGATTTTAACTATAATAAATCTAAGTCTAAATAATATATTATACTATTTAATCTTTTTATTTTTTTTATTTTATAAAAAGATTAAATAATATAAATGCTTATTCTATATATCATTAATTATATAATATAAATTACTTATATAATATACAATAGTGTTATATTACAATAAAATTTATTTTACATAACACTATTTAATTAAATATAAAATGATATACAATAAATAATTTATATATAATAAATAATTATATTATTATATATTATTCAGTTAACTAACTTAATATAAATTATTTCTATATAATAATATTCTTTAATTGTTTACACTATAATAAAGTTTATATATATATCATTATATAATTACCAATAAGTTATTAATATAAAATATTTTTTTTAAACCTCACAAATAGGATTTTATACGTCTTATAAATATATGTATATATATAAGTATTTATTATAATATAAATCTTTCTTGAGCTGCTTTATATATTATAATATAATTATATAAAATAAATATGTTATTATACTTAGCAGAAAATAATTTCCCCAAACTTAAATTCCTTCACCTTATAATATTTACCTTATAATACCTTTAGTTATGAGTATGTCAAGTACGTCCGGTCTTCTTCCAGCGCCAGGATAATGCGTAGGCTCCTCAGGGCCGGTCACACACATGTCGTATCCGCATTTATAATATTATTAGTTGAGATCATACACAGACTGACTGCGAGAGAGAAAAAAAAAAAAAAACCTGAGTGAAAAACATAGAGTAAAAAATTGTACACCTACAGCATTGTTAGACCGTCTATGATTTGCCATGCATTGCACCTCTAAATTTGTGGTATCTACAATTTATCATGGAATCCGAAAAACTGATCTTCCAGTCATGACTCTTATGATCAAATACAATTCTTATAAAAATCTTTGCTTCCACCAGAGACCACGCTCCAAACATCAGTATGCTGGCGCATTAACCACTGAGCTACCAGCCAGCTATACCAGAAAGTACTACGGAGACTTACACATCCTATGCATATGTCTTTTGCCATTCAGTAATTTTTCAGAATTATATGACAATATGTGTTATTTATCCAGAAAAATTATCCTTTGTCCTTCCTAATGCCAAATAGCATCTCCTTGTCAAATTTAATCACGATCGGATTAGCTGTTTAGCTCAAGATACGTAACGAACAGACAGACAGAGAGACGTAGTTACTTTCGCATTTATAATATTAGTATAGATTGTAATTCGCACAACACGGAATATCCGGCAACAACAGCGGTTACCGTATTTTGAAGATGTGTTGGTGGTAGGCAACGACAAGTCAAAAGGTGTTGAATGACTACGTTGTATGCGTCCAGCAGGTACGAGACAGTTTGACACTGGAAGAGGTAAAAGCTGATTCTTATTGGCTGACTATTATTTTAGTATTACAGAGCAGCGTTTTCATTGGCTACGGGTGACGAGTATGTGGTTCGACCTGCTGGGTAGCATTTCGCACACTGATGTAAGCTTGTGTTCCTGAATTTGATTCTTAGGCGTAGTACTAACTACTATCAGAAAGTGCTTGCAGTTTTAGACGTGGTTCTGGTCGTGATTGACTGAGCTGGGTGCGACACTTGAAGCTGGTTCGATAACGGTTAATAATTTAGTCGAATACCGAGTAATTTAGTAACCAAACGTTTCTGAACAACTAAAATTTAGTCGAGCAGTTTAGCTAGTTATTTAGTCGAGTCGATCCATTTTGTTCTACGTATTTTAATGGGCGAGTAGCGCCCCCCCACCACAAGTCACTGCTTACCGGTTCATAGACTAAACAAGTTTGAACCTGTCGTTTAGTGAAGTTCATTTGCTGCCGCAAAAATGTCGTTTCGCTGGAGCAAAGAAAGTTTAAATTTGTTTCTAAATATGTAGAACATGAATGTTTGTGGAATATTAAGTATCAACATTATAAAAAAAAAAAAAATGAACGTGGATTTGGAAAATACAATTTGGCGATAGTTAAAATAAATGGAAAAATAAAAACACCAGGTTAAAGCATAATTTTAATAATTATTTTATTGAAATAGCATCTTGGTTATACAATAAGATTCTATTATTACTATTGTTATTAGAAGTACTACCTAACGTGATAAAAATCTTTTTAGATCAATTTACTCTGAGGAGTTGAAAATATTAATGTAGTCCAAAAGTTCAGGTGCAGGGACTGAAATAGTTTACTTTCCTTCAGTAAAATAGTTCGTCCCTTCAATTCCTTTAATGTTTCACAGATTTCGTCACAGATTTCTGCGATGGATTAGGAAACAGTTGATTTTCCGAGTCTAAATATATGTGCGAGTGTCCTTAAACTACATCCGGTGGTAATTTTGTAATTGCCGGAATTGTACTTCTTAAATGGGTATCCTCGTACTGAATTTGCGACTGCAATTTCATTAACACAAAATTTACAAAAATTTCGGACATTCTCAAACTATCGAGGTATTCTTTGCTATCTCCTAAAGCTAATTCCTTCAGAAGACAATTTGTAGCTCTTAGTTCATCGCTTCTATTAATCCATTTTCGAACCCATTGCTTTATTTTCTCTATCACACAAATTTCTTCATCCACCTCTTCTAAAATAGCCATTAACGTCAGCTTTATCAGCTCATTAACTTTATTGCGTTGCAGCCTGTTCATCTTGCAAAATACCACGAAACTTGTGCTATATACTCGACTTTAGTGCGAACGATTTTTGAGCAGTGGCGATTATTTTAGCTACTAAAATACGCGCCATTCGACTAAATTACTAGTCCGGCTCGAACTAGGCCTTACCCGAAGTGGGTCAGACCTAGCACACTTACTGTTGATGATACGAAATCTTCACAGGTTTGCCGCCGGATGATATTTTCAAAGGACAAAAATATCATCCGGCGGCAAACCTGTGAAGATTTCGTGTCAAAGATACGCCGGGAAAGCCTTGTTTCTCATATTACTGTTGATGATGTTTCCAGACGACATCTGTAAGCATCTAGCTGTGAAAGAAAAAAGACTTAGCGATAAAACTAAAATAACGAAGGCGGTTCCTTGGAATGATTGCAAGAGATTCCCTTAAGTTGATTTATTACAGAAAACTGGATGAAGGCATACACACAACAAGCTATAGAAACTGTGACCACTGCGAACGAAAGAAATTAAGTACACAAGCGAAGAACGGAAATTAATTTACAGTCCACATTTTCCGCTTCCCAATATGATCTAGTATATTTTACTACTCATATATTCCTATGGATCAGTGGAAGTGCTTTCCAATTGCTTTCTTGGTCGCACATATATGCTAAATCCATTGCTAGTCAGAAATGCCACATAATTTTATTAACTTCACCGATATTTCAAATATATATTATTCTTATTACTGGCACAGAAAGTGTTAATATTTTTTTCTCGTTATACCATAAGATTCTAACACGATAACAATTTTTGAAAAGTTTTTTTTTTGGAACAAATTACGCGGGGTGTACTGGAACTGTTGATATGAGCTGACACCTGTGTCTTTTGCGCACATTCCCCGTTGTTTCTTTGTAGTTACAATGGTCAATAATAAACTCACATTTCATACAAAAGTATGGGAATAAAAAATCTGATTAGCTTGTGAAAGAAGGTGATTACTAATTTGTTGCAAAAAAGTTGATTTCAGGACAGACACGGTATTAACACAGTGGTTATAAATTTTCGCTCACGCATTTACACTACAAGGGTTAATTTGCTTAATATATCAGTATTAGCAACTGTATAAACTTTTTTTTTCCAAATCTTATTTAACAATACTACGAAATAGAGTGGAGACTGTAAATTTGTTTCTTCAAAATACGTTCCATCCAAAATTTCATTGTGTTTACAAAATGAAAGATTGTAATAACCATTGCTTCAATTTTCCTGGGTTAATTTGAGACAAGAATATAACAGGATTCAAGAGCAATATTACCCTTCAGAAACGTATTTAAACTGATTGTAGTTGTAAAATTCTTTTCTTGATTGTCAGTGCATGGAATGACGGTTTTTCACTATAATGAATGTATTAAAAACTTAATTGTCTGAAAACTGTTCTAAAATTGCCTTTAACCAGCGTTTTCAATATTTTAAATATATTTTACGATCACTGAAGACAAAATGAAAACAGTTTTAGTGTTTAAATATCTGAGCTTAACATTCACAGCAGCGTCTCACAGTCTTTGAAGCGGAAAGGCTATCGTTTCGTTTTATGTCCCACGAGTAACAACTCTACCTCTCCAGGAATTTAGACACGCGTAAACAGATTATGCATGAGTTATATTAGAAGGATCACTTTTGAAGTGAAAGAACTGATGAAAATTTTTGGAAAGAAATGAGGAAGAATAACCGAGAGCATCCTTTAAATTGAGAACTACAATCTTGCCTATAAATTATCTGAACTCTTAAAGAGGATTTTAAATTTTATTAGTCACCATAAAACGGTGCTTCAAAACCAATGTCTATTTAAAGTGAGTATGCTTCTCATCGGCTTAAAATCTTCAACAACTAAGTATGGGCAAAGTGAACAAACATGACAACTTAACTTTCTTCACGGATTGAAGACAGCAAATTTGTATAGCAGATTATGAAATATCCACATGATATACATGTACAGTAAGTTTGCTTACCATGAAATTATTCTGATTTTTTTTTTTTGTAAGCTTATTACTCTTAAAACACCTGGCGAAAAAGTAGTAATTTCTGTTTTTGCCTAGCTACGGGTCATATTTAGGCGGCCATGTAGAACCATCTGGCATCGATCCCCATCCCCCACAAGGACGAAGGTTTTTATTAGAATATTAACTTCTGGAACAGCTCCTTAGGCACACTCTGCATGCTATCCAATGATTACCGTCGGGGAAACCCAACGGGAACATAAAAAATGGCGAGAGCGTGGCGCTGACCCGTTACATACATTTAGTGCTAATTATTACGAATGGGAATGCAGATCTCTACCTCCGCAGTTCTACAGAAAGCAGCAACTAACTGCAGTAGCAATGAGATCTTTACCTTTTAAGTCATCATATTTAAGTTGCCGTTGTAATTACAGAAATCTGTCACTTCTTTTGGTTTATCAAATTTTTCTCTACTCAGATTTAATCGAAATCAGTGTATATGCTACTTTCAGCAGTTCTATAATAACCAACACTTAGTTCCAGACTAGTTCTTAGACTATTCGGAATATCGTAGGCGCAATTCTGTGGTTCGTGAAAGGAAAGAGGGCGAGATTTAATGCTCCATGTAAACAAAATAACTTCCGCCAGTATCCGTTACACACACCAATTGGTTATAGTAATAGTGATAGCCATAAAATAAAGGAATGCAGTATTCCTCTCCACAAAATAATTTTCTTCCCCACAGACACCTAATCTAAACTAAATCATATTTTCAAAACATCCAATAAAATTAGAGTTGTTATTAAAATTTATTACTTTACCATTTTTAGCTTGGGGCAATATATTTTAGTAATCTAAAAGCTAACAGCAATTTGCTCAGAATGATTTATACGTAAGACCAGTATTAAGAGCTTCACCAAAGGATTCTTGTTGGTTATCATGTTATGACTTATGATCTTTTGCAATTATGAAAAACAAACGATCTTTTGACTTTTTACTTCAGGATTAGAAAACAGATTTTGCTACCCACACAATTCCATGAATAGGGTGGGTTGGATGCTTTGATAAGGAATGTCAGTTTTCATTTTAGTCTTGGTTTTTAAGTCTAAACATGTACCGTACGCGCATTAATATAACCACATACACACACAAAAAAATGTATCTGTATTGTGTCTGTTTGTTCCGGTATCACGCAGGAAATACAGAATTTGAATGGATTTTCTGATTATGATAGCTTGGGGTCAAAGCTAAAATTTAAAATATTTTTTAAGAGGTCAAGGCATATTTATTTTACAAACAGTCTAGCATTGTATGAAAACTGCTGATTCGATTTTGACTGAGTTTTCACAATATCAAACGTTAGGGTCTGTCTCATTATACTGCCTCATCAGCCACTGGAACTCAAAATTTTCTCATTATGCTACTTCTTCTGACCCTGGGGCACAAAATTAAAATTTATTCTGTACTTATATCAAGTAATCAGAATTATTTTCCAAAATTTCTTTTGTTGATAACTATCATGTGAAAAACACTAGTTATTAATAGTTCCTGTTAGTAATCAGTAATCGTAGCTTCGTTGATTGAGATGTTCTTTGACGTTTATTTCGTGATTATTAATTTAAGAATTTTCTTCTTTATGTCGTTTCCTCTTCCATTCAGCACGAAAATCTTTGCGGTTTAAAGAATGAAAAACCTAATTTTAAGAAAGGAACCGGAAGTTGTGGTGATACAGTTATTATTATTTTTTTACAAAGTATGACGTATGTAATATTCAGTTAGTATTGGATCTTTGGTGTTTTACTTTATACCTTCAGAATCTTATTTAATGCTCCGATGTTCAGTAAAGCTGAAAGTTGAAACATACGTAAAACATACCAAACGATTCAGTTCTGATCTAATGTTTTAAAACGGTAAAAACCCCATTGGAATCTGCTCAGTAGTTTTTGAGCTTTCTGTAATAGATATATAATGTTTTAGTTTTATATATATATATATAGATTATTTAAATGAGTAAACTGCATAATAGGTAAAGAAATGTTTACATTTGAAAAATTCCTTGATTTTTTTATTTTATTTATTTTTCTGGCTGATTAGACATACAGAGGAACTTTCGGTTTTTTGTGCCGTTCGTTTATGTAATGCGTGAGGCAGCTGCATTAGTAGTAAAGGTGAGAAGTAGAAATTTGCTATCTGATTACTTTTGGGAAATTGTTTATCGATAAACTTTGTAACCCTATACTATTTATTTTTTGACGAAAGTTCGTATTTTAAATAAAATTTGACTTAAAATTTTTTAAAAGTCCACAATATGGTGCGGCCAACGACACTCATGACGTCACGTGCCAGCAAATATATTCTCTCCATAACTAATTTCTCTGATTTGGTGTACAAACTGTTAGAATTATAGTTTTATAAAAGGTGTGTAATACAGCTTTGTACAACCATAAACAACAAATTCCTCCCGCCCCTCCTCCGTCCTCCCCCCTCTCCCCCTTTCCCCTTCCCACCCCCAAGAAATAAATACTGAAAATATTTTCACAAAAGCCGAAATATGAAAAACGTCACTGCAGCTTGCTCATAGAAATCCAGAGGCACCACCATTAATTCTGGGAACACACTAATCAAATTCAAGAAGCGCTTCCAGCAACTTGGACGCCATAACAACCCAGGTCATTGTTTGATTCAACATGATAACGCACGCCCTCACACAAGTTTGAGGACATTGGAACTCATCACCAAACAGGGTTGGACAGTGTTGCCCTATCCACCCTATAGACCTGACCTAGCTCCCTCAGACTTTCACTTGTTTGGGCCATTGAAGAATGCCATTCGTGGGAGACATTTTCAGGATGACGAAGAGGTGATTCGCACAGTGAAGAAATGGCTTAGTGAAAAGAACAAGGATTGGTACCACCAGGGCATACACGCTGTTGTGTCTCGGTGAAGGAAGGCCATACAACGTCAAGGAGATTACGTGTAAAAATAGGGAGCGTAGAAGCAACTTTATTTTTTCTTGTGTATAAATTTCATTGTCTTCAATAAATAATAGTTGAAGAATAAATGTGGTGCATTAGTTTCTGGGCCACCCTTGTACCATAGACCTAATGCAACACGAAAGTTACCGTATGCGATAGTGTTGGCAGCACAATAGGCGGCCTTCTCTCAACACATCATTGACACCAACGATAACATCTGCAGCAACTAATACAAAATCGCTGGCGAGTTTTCCTAATATTATATGAATATATTCGTATGCCGTATGTAATAACGCGTATTTCTTGCTTAGTAACTTTTACAAAACTACCTATATTTCAACCCAGTTTACCTCATTAGTATGAATTTCTCGGCATTAATATGCACATTTTCTTAAATATTACTTCCTAAGAAACGTATATAACAATGTTCAGATCAAATGGTCAGTTAATTCTCGTTACGCTCTTATTGGACTACTGTCAAACTGTTATTAATTATTAGTTACCCGCGACTTCTTCATTTGCTGTGTTTTAGAATAAAAGTTTGCTTAAATAAAAACAGTAATAGTAATAAACATTGTAATTATAAATATTTATTTAGAGTCTATAGCAAAAAAACAATTTCAGTAATATATATCCGCTAAAAAATTAAAATTATTTGCTTATTGGACATTGGTTTTAATTTCATGATATGTTAATTCGATCAACTATTTCTGCTTTAAAATAGAAAATTTTGTTAAAAAAACTAATCTTAAGCCGTATTACACAGTTTTTTCAAGAATTATTTTTAATTTCCTTTGTTTTTACTGAAGCCATATTTCTGATGTGATTATTTCAGCCGCAGGCAAATAGTTCCAACGGGTCTATTTTCGATGACGATAAAGTGAATTTACATGCTGAAGAAGCTGTGATTTCCGAATGATAATGTTAGTGGAGGTTGTGATAAGGTTTAAATTGCGGCGTGGATCACAATGACAACTGACAGGATTTGTTAAAGCAAAAGACACGATGGATTCAGTTCTGTGATTTACGCGATGTAGCACTGGGTTTAAGTATTTCTATATAATTTTTAATTTCGCTGCTTCCATATTTCTGTCGTAATTAACATTATAGATCAGAAGAATTTCTAACTTTATCACGATACAACCGGAAACTACATTACAAAATCAGCATTATGAGGGTTATTTAATAACAATTATATTCAATTAAGCAACCGAGCGTGGTGGTGTAACGGATAGCGTTCTGGCCTCGCATTCGGGAGGACGGCGGTTCGAATCCCCGTCCGGGCATCCAGATTTGGGTTTCCCATGGTTTCCCCAAATCACTCCAGGCGAATGCCGGGATGCTTCCTTCAAAAGGCCATGGCCGAATTCCTTCCCATTCCTTGCCCCCATCCTTTCCCGTCTCTAAAGACCACGTTGTTAAAAAGGGACGTTAAACTGTAAAAAAAAAAAAAAAAAAACAATCAAGCAACTGATACTAATTAATTGCCAGAGCAGTGCATTCAATCCTTCATTTCTGCTGGACTTCGAAGCTAGTTGATACATAGTCACCAATTTACTTTTTTCCGTAAATAGATTTAAGAAAAGATTTATATTTCCTACTCCGGAACTATTGATTTATTTATTGCTTTAATTTTCGTGCTACTAAACATAACACATAATTGAATATGTCATACCGTTCTTGCTTTGATCTCTGAAAGGCAGTGAATTCGCTATCTGTGAAAAGCAACGAGCAAAGATAGTAGTACCGACTACGAAGAAGGTTCTTTGGTGTTGGTAAAACTCGAATTGATAATGACAATTCCCAAACGAACTATTTGTTTTAAGATTCTTATTACATTTGATTCACGTAATCCGTTTATTTTAGTTTATACACCTGAAGAACTAAATAGTCAAAGTCAAAAAATAAAACAGAATGCAAAACACCGTCGTAGTACAATCTTTTGTCAGGATTTCTTGAAAGGAGTGATCATCTCAAATACAAAGTGATCATATTTCTACAATCTCCAAACGATTATAATTTCTTGCTCCATTTCTCTCTACACGTAAATCATAAGCTAATTTCGCAGATTCTAATCCGGATCATAAGATCAAAAATTTTGAAAACACCACCCAAATTGATGTGGTGGTTTTACGCGAGATACAGATTCAAACCTTCAGACATATTCAGCTTGCTTACAGATTTATAAAAGTATAGATATTTATCGTATATTAATATTATCCTCTCCCACGAAGAAGTATACTTTTATATCAGCAAACATAAACTTTAGTTAATATTACAAGTGCTGTCACAATAAAAAAAATATCATTTCCATAACAATTAACTAAAACAATTCATTTTAAATGCTTGTACGGATGAATCTATGATGAACGTAGCGCCGAAATTTGATGATGGATTATTATGTAACTTGATGAGACAAATCGAAAGTAAATTATATATATATATATATATATATATATATATATATATATATATATATATATATATATGCTATCTCGGTTAAGTCTCCAAATATCGTAAATCAAAACTGAGGTGGTTAGGTTAAAATGTGGTCTCGGCCATAGTAAAAATGTCGCCACATATAACTAATTTTTGACTTCCGATGATTCGACAACTAAGCGGTATATCACAAAATTTTATTTCTCTCACCGATTTAAATAAACATTCATCATTAAGTTGCGGTACCACGGCTATCGTAGGGGGGCCCAGATGCGAAAAAAAAACACTTTAATATTAATATAAGTCAGAAAGTTACTTACCATACATTAAGTATCATAATTTCGTTAGCTTATTGAAGTATTGGTTTGATTGAAAAAACTCTGATTATTGTAATTTACCGCATTTGAGAAACTAGAATAAATATAAATTCTAATTCATATGAAAAACCTGTCTACCCTATCCATTAACTGAGTAACAAACAAATCACATAACTCCAACATTAAGGATCATTTATCATTTCCGATACTGAATAGAAACACTGTTTCACATTAGCTGAAAACTATTTCTTAAGGTAAGCAAATTGAATAATTGTATCATGCTTCCTGTAAAATAAGGAAGTACATTTAACAAAACTCATTTAACAAAAACAAAAAAAGGGCGTATTCCTCTTCTTACAAGTTTGAAAAATATTTTTTTTAGGAAATATTACGATACGGATATTAAAATTTCACGTTGCTGGTAAGAATATCTTCTATTGTTTACTTTTCAGATTGCAATTCTCACGTTTATGACATGGCAACACATCTCTAACTCTTGACAAAAATAATAATGTAAATAAACTTTCCTCTTTCATAGAAAATACTTAAATGTTTAAAATGAAATTTTACGGTAAAGTGTTTAAAATTTGTGCAAAGGATGTTAGAAACAACATTACGATAAACATTAGCTAACATGATATTAAAGACTTTAAAAAATAATAATAATAAAAGAAATATCAGGTACATAAATGTAGAAAGTAATATCAAATACTTTTATTAGTATAACAAATACACTGTCACACGCCTTATCACTTTTATTACAGTCAAGTTTCACATCAATTTGGATGGTATGAAGAATACATAACTTTTTTATTACATAAATAAAATAAATAAATTATTAATCACAGTGTTAATTGAAGTGTAAAACTTTTCGTCGTAGAAGTTTTTAACCAGTAATGGTGGCCATAAGTACATGGTGTGGGTTACAGTAATCCTCAATATGGTCGCAAATACTAACAGGCAGAATGTCAGGACTGTTGTAGGAGAGAGAAAGTGCATAACCGTTGAAGAATATCTGCCGAGTATGCCCAACAGCAGAAGCCAAAGCAGAGTAAATATGGCAGCGTTTGCCCAGTACATCCTGTGAAAACAGAATCACATAGAATCACTTAAATGTTATATTTGTTCTCCCATAGCTGTCTTATTTAACCAACATTCTCGTAATTTTGTATTACCTGTAAAAATATTCTAAAATGAAATAAAAGTAGGACTACATCTACGTTGTTGCTGATTCACACTTAAACGAATGTCTGATAGTGAAATCACAACAGTTAAATATTCCACTGAGTCTTCTCGTCGCTAACGGAACAACTATTCGTGCCACATAATAATTAGCTCACTTTGTTTACCACTTCCTGTGTCTATTTTTAAGTGAAGTGCCAGAAGTCTTGAGTACCTCCAAATATCTTGTGCGTCCCCCTTTAGCAGGGAAAGAGACGCAACCAGAAGTAGCATTGACTCAGTAGGTCCCCTGAAGAAACATGGCATTCAGCCATGCTTCCTCTAGAGCGATTAATAAATTTTTATAAACGATCTCGGAGACAAATTGAAAAGCCTTTTTAGATTGTTTGCTGATGATGCGGTTATTTATAGGGAAGTAAGAAATTTGGCCGATTGCTTAGAAATTCAGCGCGATCTGGATGTTATTTTGGCTTGGTGCGCTGAGTGGCAACTTACTCTAAATTGTAAAAAGTGCAAGACAATGAGCATAACTAACAAAAAGAATCCAATTGTTCAGAAATACGAGTTAAACAATACAGTTATTGATATGGTCGATTCTATGAAATATTTGGGAGTAACAGTACAAAAGAATATGAAATGGGACATACACATTAATTCGTTAGTAGGTAGAGCAAATTCTAGGCTGCGATTCATAGGTCGAATCTTGAAAAATTGTAATGAACAAACAAAGGAGATAGCGTACAAATCTCTTGTGCGTCGACATTTGGACTATTGTTGTGCCATTTGGGACCCGTTTCGTAAGGGGTTGGTCGAAAGTATAGAGAAAGTACAGAGAAGAGCCGCTCGATTCGTGACCGCTTGCTACAGTCCTTATGAAAGCGTCACAGAACTGATTAGTAGACTAGGTTGGGAGTCTCTTTTAGATAGACGACGCACGTTTCGTTTAAACTTATTGGTAAACATGCGTACTCAAACTTTCACTTTTGAGTGTAGTGAAATACTTCTTCCACCAACCTATTTGAGTCGGAAGGACAGGAAAGATAAAATTAGAGAAATAAGGTGCCGGACTGATTCTTATATGAATTCTTTTTTCCCTCGTACCATTAGGGATTGGAATGCACAGCAAAGAGATTAGCTTTGGTGCTGAGCACCCTCTGCCACCCACAATTTTGTGAATTGCAGAGTATATATGTAGATGTAGATGAATAATTGTGAAAAATTTTCCGGTGGACGATGTTGTGCACGAACTGACGTTACGATCATGTCCCAGACAAGTTCGACATGTCTGACGATCTAGCTGGTCAAATCATTCGCCGGAATTGTTCAGAATGTTCTTCCAACAAATCGTGAACCTTTTTGGCCCGGTGACATTGTGCTTTATCGTCCTGGGCAAGTCCCTCTTAGTTTGGGAACATGAAGGTCACAAATGGCTGCAAATGGTATCCACCATAACCATTTCCTGTCACTGGTCCAAAGGTCCCAGGCCATGCCAGGATGTGCAACCACCGGCTGACATAGTACCTGCTTAATAATCTGGGACCATGGTGTCATAGGGTTTGCGCCGCACTCGAACCATACCGACAGCTCTCGCCAACTGGAGTCATGTACCACACAATCTTTTTCCAGTCACCTTGGATCCAACTGATTAACGAGCCAATGAGAGGCTCTGCAGCCAAGGCGATTTGTTAGTAGACGCACTCACGTCGATATTCTGCTGTCATATCCATCAACGCCAGATTTCGCTGTATTACCTTCATTGAGTGTTCCTGTTATTTGACGCAGTGTTACCTGTCCATCAACACTGACACCTTTACACAGACGTAGTAGACGTAATCGGCCACTGCGTTGTTCACGGAAAGATTTAGAGACGGAAATTATATACCGGGTGGTTTTAATTAAACATTCCCTACTTAACACGATATTACACGGAATCTAATTACCGTACGAGTACCAAACTTGGTAGCATTAATGTCAAGAACATGGGGAAGAGAAATAATGCAGAATAAATTCAACTGAAATACTTTTAATGAGTACATCATACCATTACATACCGGTACCATTACTGCTACAAAAGGTGCTCAATATGGCATCAGTCAGTATCCAGAAGAGTATGAAAGCGCAGAATTACATTCTGCACAGCAGAACGAAGCATTTCCATGGGTAAGCTGGCTACCTCTCTTCATATGCTGCGCTTCAGATCAGAACAAGTGTGAATGTTCCCCTGGTAAACCGTGTCCTTCAACCAGAAATCACAGGAAGTGAGGTCAGATGATGGTGCCGGTCAAGCATTTGGAAACGATTGGCTGATAATTCGATCGTTTCCAACTGTGTTTCGGAGAAGCAGTTGAACTTCACGACTGATCACGGCACCTGGTGGTCATAGTTGGAGCTAAACGGTGGCGCTGTAACGCATGGAAAACATGCACCCCATTCTCTGGACATTAATGCTACTAAGTTTGGTACTAGTGTGGTAATTAGTTTCCGTGCTATAATGTGTTAAATAGGGAAAGTTTAATTATAACCACCCGATAATTACGACACACTGTTGAGGCTATGTATGGATCGAAGAATGTTAAACTCACAAACATTATGCGAAATGGCCATGCGTCTAGAGGCAACTATTATACCGCATTAAAAGTCTTTTAATTCAGTTATTGCGGATTTAGTCCTATCATAAAACATTTCACACGACTCAAGAGAGTACAAACGAGAGCTCTGACACTGCACGGCTCATTTCTACGTTTCGTCTGCGGTTTTACCGTCATCTGTGTATTTGTATCTTCCTCGCCAATGACTTTTGGCACCAGAGTAAATGAGTTTGAGAGAAATATATCCCTACGATGAGAGAGAGTATTACAACATTTCCCAGTAAGAACAATCAGCAATTTCGTTTTGATTTACTAAAAACTTTTGCATGGTCATAGTATTTTCTTAATAAGTTCATGGATGATTCATCGATGAATAAGTTCACTTTCGAGATCTGGTATCACGGTATAGATACATGAATGACTGAAAACATTGGGAAATTTCTTCAAGTTTTATTCATCCACTCTAAACCACATGTAGTAATTAATTATTGACTACCTACCTTCTCATCCTGACAACTGCGGCAGGCGCAGTATCTAGGGGTTCTTTCATTAAGTATAGACGAACACCAAGCATCAAAGACAATGAGTATGAAATCCAGTCCGCATCTCCAAGATTAAAATTAAAACACTTCCTGTCTGCTGCAGACATACTCTCCCACAGAGCAGGCACGTTATTTTCGACGAATGTCCATTGAGTCAAGTAAAATCTGCTGTTCGCCTTCATGTGTTTCTGGATTTTTCTTGTTATTTTTAACATTCTGAAATATTAAATTGGACTGGCATAGTATCTTACATCTGAAATAAATTAGTGAGATATTAAGATTTATGCCTGTGACAAATCATAAACTTAGCCATTTGATTTGCAATGTAACACAACGAAAAACTAGTTTGCACTAATCAACATGTGAGGTCCTACTTCATCAGACATTGAGAAATAATAATAATTATACAATTTTTTATGCAATTTATGAATGTATCTTTTCTTGCGAGGCCGTACAGTAGAGTAGTTTGTGTAGAAAAAGGGTAAATTTAAGTTTTCATTATATGGTTTTATGTTGTTGAAGTTGGTAGACTGTAACGGTATTGTTCGTTTAGCCAAGGATACGCGGATTGATATAAAGTAGGATGGCGGTGAGATTAAGGAATGTTTTAAAGCGCCGTTGTTTGTATTTGACTTCGTAAATGCGAGAAGTGTAATTATTTGAGTTGATTCGAGTTGATTGTGTTAATAAATAGTAGCTGTTATAAAACAACAGATACTTTGAATCCATAGAGAAGTATATAACAAAATTTAATCTTCGAGGTGATAAAAAAAACGTGTGTGACGATATCCTGGGGCCACACATTTATCGTCTAAAGCATGCTATCAATTACAAAAGAGATTGCAAAGAATCTGGAAGGAGAGGTGATGCCGACCAGGATTTCTTTAATTATCGACATTAAAAAGATAGCAGTAAAAAAAGAAAATGATACCTCGTAAACAACAGCATATTGGATGTTTAAAGTAAAGCTTGTACATTGTACGACATCTTTGATGTATGAAGGGTAGCTTCCTCTCTAAAACCATGTACGGCCTTCAGGGAGTGAAAATATGTATGAAGGTAGGAAATTATGTGTTTTTTTTTTTTTAAGTTATGAGCAATGGAACAATGGATACTGTCATTCTTAATTCTGGTAACGTAATGAACTAATGAAAATTTCTGCTTTAATAACAAACAAATTTGTGTTTATTATACTTAAAAATAACTAAACAATTGTGTTACTGCTACATGTAATATTTTCACGAAAGATTTGTGAATAACTGTATTAACAGTCTGGTTATTTCCAAGGCATAAATTTTTATCTAAGATTCCTGTAGTTTCAAAATTTCTAGTGCAAAGTTGTAAATTAATATGATCCATTAATCACCGCTTATCGAAGATATTTCAACTCTGGTCCTTTTTTATTACGTTTACAACTGTCAGGCGGGTTAGGTAAGCCTACTTGTGGCAAGGTAATCAAATCCTTCGCATTTCAACAGAAATGTTGAAAAAATAATGGAACTAAACGATCAGAAAGGAATGCCTGGAGCTATATAGGCATATATAATAACTATATTCACATCATAATAAGTTCTCCTGTATCTGTTTTTTATTATTCTTTCAACGGAGGCTGTGATGAGTTCAGAACTTAACACTAAGACCCGATAGAACGGGCACTGAGTGTCTTAGGAACACGTTGATAAACGGAAATCGATCATTATACCACATCATTCATTTATACCTCTTTTTGAACCGAAGATAGTATTTTACTGTGCTGAAATATTTCTACGCACCTTGCTGTTGATAGTGTGTACGGAGCAGTTTACGCCATCGTAAGAGATAAAGTAATTTCCTTGTAGAATGGCAAACGGAAATACCTAAATATTTCTGCACGCAGGGAGTAAATACACGCTTTTACAATTCTTAATGGATGGGCAAATACTTCTCGCAGACATAGCAGTTGGAGCATTCTAGAGTGCTGACGTCACGGAAGTGTTGAGACCCCGGAAAGTATTTGTAGATCACTAACGCATTTCGATAATGGCAAACAGACACCAGGCGGAAATCTATATATATAAAGATGTATGTTTGTTTGTTTGTTCTTCATACAAATCCACAGTTTTCATCCTATCTCGATGAAACATTGCACACTTATCCTTTGAAAAATGGAGAAAAATACTGTCTACATTTGGTTGAACAATTTCGTCATATTGTCATATAATTTTGAAAAAAATACCGAAACGAACATAGACCAACGTTTAGGATGTGGAAGACACTGTAGTTCCATAAACTATTGTGGGCTGGTGGCCCCTTGGTTAAAGCGCTTGCTTAATAAAGTGTGTACCGCCGGATCAAATCCCAATGGAGGCAAAGAATTTTAAATATTTTTTTGATCATATGAGCCATGCCTGGACGGTCAGTTTTACGGTTTCCACATTAAACTGTAAATCCCCAAATTTTGGAGTGAAATGCTTGGCAAAATGTACGCGGTCTAACAATTCTGTAAGTGTACAACTTTTTTTTCCTCTCGAAGTCAATGAGTATGTGTTATCTGCTCTAATATATATATATATAAGGATGAATGAATGTATGTATTTATGTTTGTTTATTTGTTGGTTTTTCATACAAATCCACAGTTTTCATCCGATTTCGATGAAGGTTTGCACACTTATCCATTGAAACAAGGAGAAAAGTATTCTACATTTGATTGAAAAATTTTCTGTATAAATAATACATGTTGTCTTCTAATTCTGTGTACTGTCTTTTCATAACGCGGTCTGGTAGCTCAGTGCTCAAAGCGCTTGCTTACTGCTGTTTGGATCGTTGTGTTCGGTTCAAATATCCGTGCAGGCAAAGATTATTAAAAATTGTTTTTGATCGTGAGAGTCACGCCAGGAACGTCGGTTATTCGGATTGAATGTTAAACTGTATATATCACAAATTTAGGAGTTCAATGTGAGGCAAATCGTAGGTAGTCTTGCAATGCTGTAGGTGTACACTATTTTACGTTATAATGATCCCTTAGAGGTTGTTAGTGTGTGTGTGTGATCTGCAGTAATAATATTATAATTGCGGAAGTAAGTCTCTGTCTTTTTGTTACGTTTTGACGACTAAATAGCTATATCGATATTGATGGAATTTGACAAAAAAATTTGTAGGAAGGGCACAGGAAATTTGTTCCTGTATGATTAATAGTTATAATCACAAAATTTTGAGAACTTATCGAATGGTGACAGAATTATGTTGGAAATTGATTCTCTTCAAGAGACAGGTTCGACGGTAGAATGATATAGTGATAGCTTTCCTGTCATATTATGCCGACTCGGCGTTGTTTGGGACCGATCCTTCGTTACCAACAACTTTCTATATTCAATTCTGGCAAAGAGATTCTTAATCCACGCGTATGAAGTCGCGGGTATAAGCTAGTACCTAAATATTTCTGCACGCTTTTGCAACAGTTAATGGCTGGGAAAATACGTGTCGCCGCCCAAGCAACCCCGGAAAGTATTTGTAGGTCGCTAATGCATTTACACAAGGGGAGCACTTAATGGCTGGGCAAACACCTTTCACTGAGCGTTCAGGGCAATTGTGTCGAAATTAGTTGAGTCAAACGTCATGGGAATTCCCAGATAGCTCGGGCTATACGCTAGAGAATAGCGTGGCGGAGTAGAATATGTTTGGCCGGCGCATGTGCATATGAAGTTTCTTGAGGTATTCGCTGGACGATGCTGCCACCAAGCGGCAACTGTGATGTCAGTGGCCACACCCCCTGGACTCTGATTGGTTATCCCACCACCACCAGCCTGTGAATTCAAGGGGATTTAATAAAAAAATCCAGTTCTCTTATTCCCCCACTACTGTGTATGGGGGTTTACAAGTGTTGTTAATTGGAATGATATGAAAGAAGCCATTTCAAAACTACGGATAGAAATTCGTAAAACCAGATTTGTTTGTTTTAGTTAACAGCTAGAATATTCAATCACGAATAAACTAAAATTTTCCCCAGAAATTATGTAAAGGTTTTGGGCGAAACGTTGACAGTATTTATCATAGGTAAACGCAGCTTAACACTCTAATAAAAGAAAAATTACAGTTAATATTTCTTCCCTTCGATTGTGCCATTTGTTTACATATTTACAGTAGGTTCGATATTCAGTGACTAACCTTGGTTTTTTACCTCTCACCAAGAAGATTGTATCAATAAATATCGCTGGAAGTGTGTGCAGCAGGAAATCCACTATGGTAAACCACAGCTGGTTTTCTATCCGATATAGGAGTATTATCCACAACGCTCGTATTGATACTAAATACGAACCATATTTCGAGCCAACATCAAATGGTTGTCTCGTGATATATGGATTTGTTTTTGACGTAATGTAATTGAATACCTTCATTTCTTTGCTGTCCAATGATCTGAAACAACAATTAATTAAAAATTTATAAATTATTTGCAACACAGCATAAAAAATGTGTCTGAATTTATATAAACAAATACTATATGAATTCTGTTTGCCTAGTAACTAATTGTATTCTTTGAATCACAGTTGCTCATTAACAATGTTAGTATCGCAGAACATTGATAACGGCCGGTAATAAGACTTTATTCAGATTAGATAGTTTTCCGATGTCATCTGCTGCGAAACAATTTCTGGACTTGGAAAACTGACAACATGTATTCAGCTGTTTTGGTCTAGTTACAGAATTTACAATGATGAATGATCAGTGGCAAACTGTTTCGCCATTGACGTATATAACACTGTGACTCCGGACTACTCCAGTAGCTGATTGCTTCGCCGCTTGAAACATCAAACCATTTTGAGCTCTCATCATTGTATCTGAAATGTATAGAAAGAAACTGGCTTTCCAACATATCTTGAACATTCCCTGGCCACATATCCGGTAAACTACTGCTTCACCTACTGTTCAAATCTATTGTTAGCAACGCTACTACGTTGTGTTGGCTAATCTGTAATGGATTATTTGATACCACACTGTGCAGTCGTTTACGCACCATACTATGACAGTTTTTGTAACTATACATGGTGATTCCGTGATGATGTTACAAATGTTGAGGGTTGATGGAAAAGGATAAATGTATCTTCTTGAGTTAAGGGACTCTAGTCCGAAAACGAAGGAGTCGAAACTTATAAACGAAAATCTGCTCAATTTCAACCTTAGCCTCCCACTGCGCTTAAATTATGGGTCCCAACTTCCTAACCTTGATCACGACGGACAGAATACCTACGAATACTCCCCTTCTTCTTCTTCTTCTTGTGTCGATAACAGCATCAAATGTGTGGTGGACGAATACTCCCAAATACCATCAGATAATTTTCCCTGTTGATGGACCGGTAACGGGGCACGTATTTTATGTCAAATCTTAAGTCTGGGTACAGTAATAATTAATTCCATTTAAATGTATAAGTTTCACAAGTTGCTACATTTACAACACTTCTTCAAAACGTAAGCGTCAATGTAGGCTTGGTATTGTCGCCCAAAGCTACTTCGTACCAAATCCAATATATCCAGCGTCGTCTGAACAGTATTGCAGGCAGCGAGAATTTCTCTTCAGTCAGAACCGGCGTATCGTATACAAGACTTTTCACATGTACCCACCAGAAGGAATCAAGTGGAGTTAGATCGAGTGAGCGTGCTCGCCACGGAACAAGACCTCCTCAGCCTACCCACTTTTTAGACCCAATTCACACAGAAGAGACGTCGGGCGGAGACGTGGCGCGGACGCGACGCATTTTGAAATCGCTCCTATGTTAACAAATGGCGCAATTCACGCAGAGGTGGCGGGGCAGCGGCGCGCCCCTTGGAGGTCTGCACCCCGTCTCTTCGAAGTCTCGAGGGGTGCACTGAAGGGTCGTGTGGCGCGAACTTCCAACCGGTGAGTTCTCTTGACTATCGAAAGGCGCGGCGATTTTGAGTTCAACTTACGGTTTTCTGAAGTAATTGAGAATTTTCCTGAATTATATGACTATATTAGCTTGACCTGTATGTATGTATGTATGAATGTAACGGAATCTTTCAACTCAATTTTCACCCACTGCCAGGTGTCCAAGCTGTTTGAAATTTCGCACACGTATTAAGAACCGGTGACAATAGATTAATTTCACAGCGATGTCATACTATTCCCATTACTTTGACAGTAACAATAGAAAAATAGTTGAATGTGATGGAATTTTACAGTTGGGGTTTAACCCAATTCGAGATGTCCGAACTACTCGAAATTTTGCTCATGTATTGAGAAATGATTGATTACAACACAATAATTTCATATCTATATTCTGATATTCTCATTATTTTGACAGTAACAATAGAAAAATAGTTGAATGTGATGGAATTTTGCAGTTGAGTTTTAACCCAATTCGAAATGTCCGAACTATTCGAAATTTTGCTCATGTATTGAGAAATGATTGATTACAAAACAGTAATTTCATATCTATATTTTGATATTCTCATTACTTTGACAGTAACAATAGAAACATTTTGCACACGTATTTAGAACCGTTGACAATACAGTAATCTCATAGCAACGTCCTGCTATTCTTGTTACATTGACAGTAATAACAGAAAAATGGTTGTATGCATTGGAATTTTTCATTTAAGTGTTCATCTACTTCCTGAACTCCGAATCGTTTGAAATTGTATGAAAATACAATAATTCCACTCTCACTACGTTGACAGTAACAACTTAAAAGTGGTTGAATGTCATGAAAAATGTCATTTCCATTTTCATCCACTTCAAAAAAGTTCGAATTGTGTGAAATTTTGTACACGTATTAAGTACCGATTACAATACAGTACTTTCCTACCTATGTCTTGGTATTCTCATTACAGTAAGAACAGGGAAGTGGCTTACCCGTATTATGACAGATGTGGCTCATTTTCACCCACTTTACTCATCCCCTTGGTTAAACTGCAGGTAATCTATACCTGATGGGATTGCCGAGTTAGGCAAATGTAGACGCGACATTAGTGCACATACGCTGCAATTCGAGAAATCTTCATTTGGCGGCCAGACCCTATGGAGATTCCCTAGTCAACATCGCCATTTGCATTTAATTTAATTTTGCACACGTAGTAAGAACGTTTAACAATACAATAATTTCACAGCTATAACCAGGTATTCTCATTAATTTGACAGTAACAACAGAAAAGTGGTTTTGTTGCGCAACTTTTTGCACATCCGCCCTTGACGATACCTTCATACAAGCAGCTACGATAGTGTCTCCAGTTTCTTAAAGTTATGTTAAATAGTGAGTATTCTAAACATCATTTGGAATTAGTTCGTGCTGTTATAGAAGAGTAGTCTTCAACATTTACCCTGCTATTAGACCTCTGGCTGTGTTGACAATTTAACTGTCCGTTGCTCGTTGCAAAGATAGATTGTCGAAGAAAAAGCAAACAGTAAGAAAGAAATTTTTGTGACACTCTGAACTAAAAAATTAAAAATAAAACTATAGTTTAAAAAACTAAAAACACGCTTTTATAACAATGCGAAATAAAATGTTCAAAATAATCTTAAAATATGAAAGATTTCGTGTAACAGCGATAGGACGTCCCACAATTCAGTATAAATTATTTTTATGAATAAGCTTAAAGTAAGAATGAAGTCACAGATTAAAAAGTTAAATTTAATGTAAAAAAGCGTGGTGTGCTCTTTACATACTTTACACAATGACTCTATCTTTCCAAACAGCTAGTGACAAAAACTATAAGACAACTTATATCTAGCACCCCACGCTTTTTTTACATTAAACTTAATTGTTTTATCTGTGACTTCATTCTTGCTTTAAGCTTATTCATAAAAATAATTTATACTGATTTGTGGGACGTCCTATCGCTGTTAAACAAAATCTTTATATATTAAGATTATTTTTAACCTTTTAGTTTGCATTGGTACAAAAGCGTGTTTTTAGTTTTTTACAAAATACTTTTGCAAGTACTTCCTAATTTTTTTAAAACATTTTATTTCTGGCTTTTTTTCAGTTACTGGACTTTATAACATTCTCAGTGTGGCAAGTTGAATATTTCCCACCATACTCCCATATGAAATGCGAAACACACATTGCTTAAATTATTATATTAACTTTGAAAGGAGCGAAAAGTACTTTTGTATCCTAAGTTACTATATGGGAACCACATTCTACAGAATTTCTTCTCTATCCAACCTCTGCTACGTAATTCTATGAACGCTGGATAACTGATCATGAGAAAAGGTTTCATCATATTAATCTTCATTTGCTACGAAGTAGAAAAGAATGTTCGCGATTAACCGAAAATCTGTCATTGCACAGCTACTACTAGTAAGTTCTACCATCACTGTTTTGTCGGTATCCGCTGATGTCTACGGTCACTAATAAACCATCCGCACCTGTCACCACCGACGATGCTATAAAAAAAAAAATCATTTATAATTTTTATAGTATGAAAATAATTTAACGAAACTTTAATTATCACATGCCTCTAATTAATACCGCCAATACATATGGATAAACTTCACAGTGTGTAGAAATGTTGAACTATTTCAATGTAGCTCTAGTTTTTCTCATAACAATTGAGTTTTAATATAGGTACAATTCGTAGAATTATTTATAGTCCTTTCAGAAAATAAAAAAGATAATGCTTGAATGAAAATTCAGTTCGATACTGCCAAAAAGAAAAAAAAACTATCGCAAGATATATATATATATATGGGATGATGGTTTTCATCACAAGAAACATTATTTTAGCCTCTTTATACGCTGCCTTCTATACCAACATATTCTTGGAAAAGATACTTTTTAAGACATTCCCAAAAAAAAAAACAAATGTAATGGCAAGTAATAATATTCCTGCCGAACCTTATGGCAGAACGTTTTTATTTTCATTTCCGCCATGCAGTACTTTTCCACCGATCCTTAGGATTGCAGACTGATATATATATATATATATATATATATATATATATATATATATATAATATTCCTAAGGTTCGGCAGGAATATTATTGCTTGCCATTACATTTGTTATTTTTTGGGAATGTCTTCAAAAATATCTTTTCCACGAACAAGTTGGTATAGGAGCCAGCGGATAAAGAGGCTAAAAATAATGTTTCTTGTAATGAAAACCATCATCCCATAGCAGCAAATATGGTTTTCACATTATCTGCTTATATCCAAACGCATCATCTTCAACCATATTTGCTGATTGCGACGTTACTGGGAAGAAGATTCAAATTAACTATAATATTAAATGAAATTGCTATGAAATATTTTCAAGGGAAACAGACATTGTTAAATAAAATGATCTAACAGTATTTCAAATTGATCTAGATTTTTTGCAAAGTATTTTGACAAATATGAAAGTTACGAATGCACAACTAAATCATGAATTCAGAATAGGAATTTTAAACATAACTAGTCTTGAACAGAATGACTCGTATTTTCGTCCCCATCATGAAGGCAGTATCGACGACACAGTAACGCTAGAGTATTATACTGGAATCAGCAAAACATCTCCATCCCATTTCACATTATCATCAACTCTTCCAGTCCACGGAGAAATATTTCACACCTCAAACACAGAAACTGATACGAGAACGGCTAGTTATACATCTAATGACTTAAATAATTTTGGATTAAGAAATATACATTTTCGTTAAGTAAATAACATACTTTCTTATGGAAAAACTGGTGATTTCGAGGTGGTAGCTTTTCAGTATATCGACCAAGAATTGCTTCAAAACAAAAAAGGATATTCGAAAAAAGTTTTTAAAACGTTTGAGATATGTTTCCCAATGTTTGTTTAATCACGTAAAAAATATCCCGTACTTTCTCCCCTTGTTAATGTTGGAAATTATATTGATGGAGAAGGGCCTGATCAGCAGACGATGTTATGGCTGAAGCCAGGTCGCTCGCGGCTCCCTTCTGCGTCTCTTCTGTTGGGACTGAACAGGCCACTTCCGCGCCGCGTCTCCGCCAGACGTCCACGCCACGTCTCTTCTGTGTAAATTGTGCCCCAGGGAGTGTCTGATCCAGGTGTTTATGAACCCTCAGTCGAAAGTGAGACGGGGCTCCTTCAAGTTGGAACCACATCCGTTGGCTAATAACGAGTGGCATATCCCACAATCTTAGCACCAACGGTTCCGGTACATGTATTCCACTCTCTGAGGAATCGGAAAGATTTTCGCTTATGACTTTCGACTCGGTCGTTTCCGGACTGTAGTCCTTTACCTCAAATAGATACATTTACCCTTCTCTATCATCCCTGAAAGTTTGTAACATCATCACGGAATCACATTTTAATTTATTTGCTATAAGAGCTATTTAATTGCCCGCGATATTAGAGATTGTACTAATAACGCAACGACAAGATGCGGTTCCCATCCGAGCTGAAAAACTCATCACAGAATTTAAAAGTAGCATACCATTTGCGACGTCTCTACGACTTTACTGAAGACTAATATTATGCTCTTTTTAGAGCATTATAAGAGATTTTTGCGCGTGTTGCAAGATTAGAATCTAGGCGAGGGGAAAAAGACATATCCTATTATATAAAACGCTAACGTGGCGTCTGCGTGAGTCGTCTATAGCTGCTACACGTATTGGCTACAGAACGGTCACGTGAAATCCGTCACTCGCCAATCAACAGCTACCATATTGCATTCCTTCTTTCATGTCGCATTTTGTTTATTTACTACAGTTAGATGCAGAAACTCGTGTAAGGAGAATGGTGTTCGATGTTTATGTTATATTATTTGTATCAGTTATACGCCAAAATACATGTAAGGAGAAGGGATTCAATTTTTACGCTATTTTATCTGTGTCAGTTATAGGCCCCAGGTTAAACCATAACCTAAGATTTTTTTGGCAGACGGTAAGAAACTGTGAAGTGTATTTAAAACTCGGAGAAACGTAATGATGTATTGTTCAAATAAATAACAGTTATCCGTTTTCGAAATTATAGTCTACGTGATCTTAAGTAAAATGAATTTATTTATACAAAATCCTAACCAAATACTCTAATAATCTAACCAGAGTAACGTATTCATATAACAATAGATATCATTAAAAATGGCGAATTCGTTTCTCCTTATAAGCTTTTCCAGAATAAATTCTTACTACCATTATATATGATACCATTTGTTTTTTATACATGTGTTAACTATTAAATGAGATTCAATATAAACTTTTGATTAGATTTAAACAGTCAAGGATATGACTATTTACAGTATAAGCGATATGACACTCGGAATACAACAACGATATTATTGCCGCAAAATAGCAGTCAGCAGAGATATTAGAAATACGGAGAGCAGGGAAAAAAATTAATGCGAGGCAATTATGTGTCACAAAGTTATAATTAGTACGTTCGTTTAAATTTACATATTGCTTTTTATTTATCTACGACAACCAGATGCAAAAATTCATGTAAGGAGAAGGATATTGTATGTGTACGTTATATTACCTGTATCAATAATGAGTACTAGGTTAAAACACAACCTACGATTATATTTTTTTTTATTTTTTTTTATTTTTGGCCGAAGATAAGAAACGATGAAGTTTATTAAAAACTCAAAGGAAGTTTACACGAAATGTACGAATCACGAAATATATCATTCAGATAAATGGCAGTTATCCGTTTTTGATACTATACTTCCCGTCATTTAAAGTAAAATAATATAAATAAATCGGTATTACTGGAGATCGCGATTCTGCCAGGAACTGCTGTGGTAAAATACAAGAATCCTCTAGAAATATTTTCCGTAGTACATTTAACTGTATTATGCCCGTCCAGGATGTATTACAACCTAATTTCTGCTTAAAAATAATGGTAGTCTACAGGCTGTATTACAACGGAATCACTGCTTAAAAACAATATGTCTTGCGATTGACTACAGCATTTGAGAGTAGTAGAAGTTATGATTTTCGTAAGCAATTTTAATGGAGAGTTGTGGCTAAGTTGACCAGAAAGCCCACCGACACACTTGATTACAGCGTAATTCAGTCTGAAATGAGTTGTACAAACCAATTAAACTGCTTTTATATGAGCCAAGTTACCGAAGGTATTAATAAATGCGGGTGAACGTAGTTCGTACCTATCGTGCTGAAGTGTGCCTGGACTAGGAATAAAACTGATATTACATGGTTAGCAAAAGTTTCTGGATTCCTAATTTATTTTTCATTTTATTGGTTTTATACATCCGCCCTCATTAATTCAGTAGAAGTTACTACTGAATTGCTGTGTAGAACATTATCAAATCAAGGCCACTAGCATTATCTAATAACAATCCCGTATAATTAACCAACTGCAAAATAATAATAATAAAATGAACTGCCAGAACATGGCGTTCAAACCGTCATTTTTGACGGGCTAGAAGCTAGTTCTAAACAATATTGTTGCCTGAGATTAATACTACATTTCATAAATAAAGTGATAATGGAGGTCTCTACCGAATCAACAAGGTATGGACTATCATTCCGTATGAAGGTGAAGTCTGGCAAACCATGTTTTGATAGTTATTTCGTTTCTCTGTCTGCAGATTGTATTTCCCTTACATCTTTACGATTACGTTAAGATTTCATATTAATCAGAAGCAGCTCCAAACAGTTTCTATTTATTTAATTATAGTTTAAAGTCGATCAAAATAACGCAAATTTAGTATATTTCTAATTTACAACTCATACTTTGATGATGGAAAAATATTAACGTTATTATTATATGAACGTCCTGAAATTAAACAAGGTATAATTTAAACATCAAACAATGATCCATGGATAGTTACCAAATCATATTATGATTTTATTTGTTCAAATATTTTTGTAATATATGGGTATATAAATAGCAATAGGCGTTTGTAATAACTTATTTTCTTGTTGACGTGACTGACCTTGTTCTGGAAACGTCCCAGGCTGATGCCAGAATCAGGTTGACTACTTTATCACAAGGTACACATTCATTTGGTTTCTCTGGTGGAGGAGTGTGAAGGGTTCTGATAATACCTACACCATAACCCAGGATGATCCCCATGAGGCCGTTATAGTTGTTCGTCCAGCCCTTTATTGGTTCGTCCGCAGTTGATGTAACTGTTGATAGAATCAATAAAGTTTAATAATAAGTGAAGGATTTGTAATTACAAGATTGAAATTACCAAGCAAAACCTAAATAAAATACCATAAGGAACCTGACAGTGGAAGCAAGTTTAGAAATAAAGGAGAGATTGACGGTAAAATACATAGTGTCTTATGCATCATTCAGGAATTCGCATAAGAACAGTTAGTGGAAATATTTGAAGGTCACGAGAAACTCGCAATAAAGTGAACGTTGTGTAGTGGCTTCTCACCGGAGATCTTCTTCGTAAATGTAGTAAACTTCTTGAAGAATAACACTACTTAATTGTATACCTTTAAAATAAAATGTTACGACCTCAAAAGTTTTGGTCAAAAATGTATTAAGATGATTCTAATAATGTACACTATACGAATAATACCCCATAATATTTTTTGCTTCCTCGTTCTGTTTGAATTTAGACGAAAATCATGCCAATGGAAAAAAAAAAAATTAAGGAGAGACTTTATCGTAACTAGTGATTGCCCAGCGGTCGAAATTCGACCGTAATTCATTAAGTTGTTAAGTTTCTTTCATGAAAGTGTAATAATCATTATTTGAATTTGTTCTATTGCATTTGGTGCGAGCATAGATATATTATATACTGTATACATATGTTATTAGCATGTGTTGTTTGGCTTAATTCTCTGCATTACCTATAAAATTAAAACGATACACTCCATGCGTAACTGTATGCTAAATTTGAGCTTCTGAACTAACCATAGCAAATGATGAAATGTATTTATCGATGGTTAATTTGAATTTAAAAGCCGGAATACTGCTTTTGCTTTATGAAACATGAAGTAAATACAGTCCTTTTACCTGAAGTGACTTCTGAATCGAAATTTTTTGCCTAAAAAATTTCGTGGAATTACATTCAATGCGGATTTAAATGTATCTACCAAAATAATTTTGTCATTTTGTGTGTTCACTATTTAAATTTGGTCTATTATCATTTTGGATTTCACGCAATTAAGTATTCCTTATTTCTTGTCTCTCGCTCTCTCTCTCTAATGAAATTATTGAAATTAAAAAATCAAAATAAACTTAACCAAAGTTTAACATTTTAAATAATCAAATATAGTATCTGGTATAATCGCTACATTCTTTTCGAAGTATTCCTTTTATAACTTCAGAGATTAATCTCAACTTTATGCGAGTCTTTCGTTTTTACCAAAGACTACAAAGTTTCTCAATGCTAGGAATACACGTCGTTCGTTTGCTCCGATCCTATTTGACGCACACATACACGTTCGCAAATTAATTTTTTATTTGAATAATCTATTTGTAACATGTATTAACTATGCTCATTATATTTTTTCTTTAATGCTGACAAAGATAACAGACATCGGCAAATTCGCTTACTACTAAAAAAAAAAAAATGAATATAAATAACGAATTTTTTATTTAATTTAATTTTATGTATCTGTAACACATATTATACTTTTCCGTGAGCGATATAGGGATTTTAGCTTCCTGCATTTCTCGCTAGCTGCGCCATCTATCAGCTGATCCTGCGCCAGAACTAAGCAACAGGTAGAGAGCTCTGGCGGCACTTATTCTTAAAAATGGATCCGAAATTTTCGCTTAGATATTAATGTATAGGTTTGTAAGATATATTATATATAATTTTAGCTTTCTGTATTACTTTACGTTCCTCCGTTTGCCCAGTATTCCGGCCACTAGATACACTATCTATCAGCCGTCAACTGAAGCAGCGCCAGAACTAGCGGCATCTGAACGAACTACATAGGGGAGCGAGTGTTTAATTTTATCTAATTTAATGTATTTGTAAAGCAAAATATATCGACATTTTAGTTTCCTACACTTCTTTCCCATATAAACTTTAACTATGCCAAATCTCACACTTCTCCGTAAGCGCAATATACTTAAAAATGGATCCGAAATTTTCGCTTAGCATATTAATATATAGATTCCCAGCTCCACCACTTAAAACACCAAATGCAGACTGATGAACACTTAAACCAAGTATCTTCCGCGTTGCTATAGTAATCTGGGAATGGGGGACACTTTTTTGTGAGGTGATAGAAATCAAAAGCTCTGTTATAATAATAAGGA
>JARYHS010000293.1:0-14743 GCA_031002005.1 Vandiemenella viatica | reverse complement strand
ATTGTTGAGTCTTTCAATACAAAGAAATTGTTCTCGTTTTTTAAAAATATATATATATATATATAGCTCAGTTATTTAAACTGGCGCGAGACTCTTAATCCGCTCAGGTTTCCTTGACACAGCCATTAAAGTTTGTCTCAATGAATCATCTTTAGTTATGGGTCGCCGACCCTCCAGCAGCCAGCCTAGCCCTCAGCTGAGAGGAATGAAATTGTAAAAAAAAAAAAAAAAAAAAAAAAAAAAAAAAAAAAAAAAATAATAATAATAAAAAAATGATTTGGCTCTATACGAGTATACACTGCTCAGTTCGTAATCACAATTACCATGGGTCGTGAAGGCTACATCAGCGTCGGAGATAGTGGTGTGGTATCTGCCACCTCATTACTCAAGTCACAATTGACTTAGGTAGATCTACGCTCTCCAATCGTGTCCATCATCAACCAAGCCTGGAGTGTGTGCGCCCTCGCGCTCATGTCCAAACATCAAATGCAAGTCCTCTCTCTTTGGAGGCCTGGTACCAAATCGCTCCAGCCTTCCGTTACTGGAGGTACGGAGTGAATTTTCATCATCGTTCCAGTTTGGCTCCTGGCTGTTCTACCGCTATTTTGTTACTGGCCACGCCTCTCTTCGGCGTGCTCGCGACATAGGGACAAAATTTACAGAAATTATAAATCACTCAGTGGTTTTTACAGTATTACTGGTTCCTCAAGAACGTCTCTATCTCAATTGCTCTTCCATTGTCTGTATAAGTTCGTAAGAAGCCGTTCCCACTCGAAAACGTTCGTGTGTTGAACATAATGAAGTTCTCCGAGGTGGTCAATGATCCCTCAGGTTATTTGCAGCTCCAGGCGACACTGTCAATTAGTCTCCACATTGCCAAGGAACTGTTGCGGTCCATTGTTCACTCTATACCCGCCCTCCGGTGTGTCCGAGACCACTTGAGTGGTTGTCTCCCCGTTCGGCGTGAAACTCTCACAATCTCATTGTCCATTGCTCTTATATAAATAATAAAAATTGTAGGGGATGACCCACTTTGGCCATTCTGCTACAAGGTTGAGAACCGTTACTCTACATCAGTGGTTCCCAACGGGGGCGGTACCAACCGCCGATGGGCGTTGAAGAGATAATAGGGAGCGTTTCAGGTCAGGCATATTTATGTGACGTTGAGCACCAATCACCACCCTTGCTTTCAAGTATTATATCTAGCTTTAACGGTTACATCAGAGAAGTATTTAATTGCATTCCCACCGAGCGGGGCGGTGTAACGGTTAGTGTTCTCGCCTCGCATTCGGGAGGACGGCGGTTCGAATCCCCGTCCGGGCATCCAGATTTGGGTTTTCCATGGTTTCCCCAAATCACTCCAGGCAAATGCCGGGATGCTTCCTTCAAAAAGGCCATGGTCGAATTCCTTCCCATTCCTTGCCCCCATCCTTGCCCCCCATCCTTTCCCGTCTCTAAAGACCTCGATGTTAAAAAGAGACGTAAAGCAGTTACAAAAAAAATAAAAAAAAATAAAAAAATGCATTCCCATGATCATATGCAGCCAAACGAGGATTTAGCGAAGTCAGCAATTTACTAGCTAAGAAAAGAAACAGATTGTTACTAGCGGAACGAGGTGATTTAAGATCGCTGATGACAAATAGATTACCAAATATCGAAAAATTAATGCCATTACACCGAGCTCAGTCCTGTAATTACTGATATTTTTTTATAATACGTATTTGTAATCGAACTGTGAACAAATCACCAATATTGTTAATATATTTTAATAAAGTAATTTAAAATAAATTATGTCTTTGTTTTTCTGTATTTGATATTGTACACTTCACCTAAGAGGGACGCCATTGCATCACTGTTTCAAAAAGTAGGTTCGAAGTCAAAAGTTGGAGCAGTATGGGTTACATTATTTATTACAAGAAGGGGAAAAAGGAAGATTATGAGTAATTATTTTTTTCGAAAAGAGGCGGTAGACCAAAAAAGGGTGGGAACTATGGTCTACATTATATACACACAGATGTTTATGTCACTGACGCAGACACCTACGACGATTTCTCCCAGTTTTTGAGCGTAAAGAAATCTCGCTTATAATAACAAAGCAAATCACAGCGCTATTTGTCGGCAATAACGTTACTAACAACACGTTTTAGAAATTTTGTAAGTTTCAGTAGTTTGTTGAGTAGTAATAGAAAGAAATAATTACAAAGCATGTAAATTTATGTATAGTCTACATTCGTTCTGAGATTTATATTCATGAGTTAGCATTTCATTGGAACAAGGAAGGAACATGTTATGTAAAAACTCATTTGATGATTGTATTACAGCGCATTTCGACTGATATTAAGTGTTTAGGAACCAAACCACCAGACTGTTTGCCACAGTATTGACACTAATGATCTTCTTCCAGATAGGTTAGTGATTCCCGTCGTTTTTGCAACGTATGTTAAGAATAACATCATTCTTTCCCCCAAGATCGACTAGCATGTGGTCTCAAATGTAGTTTACCGAAACAGTTTTAAAATGAAGTATAGGAGCCCTACTTATATTAGTCCGTTTCATTGTAAACCCGATCGTATTCCAGGACTGGATGCTAATCTAAATCATATTCAGTAAAATTCGTTCTAAATCTTTGCGTAATTATTTGAAGTGTTCCATTACTTCACTAGCTCACTAAGTAACCGGAATCCTTTTTCTAACGTTAATCGTTTTTGATAATAAATGGTATATTCTGCTATGTGACGTTTAACACACGAGTCTGGGACATTCTGGAGTTCAAGCGACACAGGTTTCGGTTTCCCATGGTTTCGCAAAATCCCTCCAGTAGAGTGACGGAGTCGTTATTGCAAAAGCAATCAGCCAAATTACTTCGATGCCTCATCTCTCCTTCCCCAGCCTGAACTGGCTCTAACGACTTCGACGAGCTGTAAAATCGTATTTAAAAAAGTGATAAATGGACACGCTTATTTAATTAGACGAAACTGGTTCTTAATTTTAATCACTTGTATTCCGTTGAATTCAGATTCCCCAGATATACCCAGCAGGTCCAAGCCTTTCAGGTTCTGGAGCTGATTTGACTCTTCTCATCGATATACACTGGTGGAAATTAAAACTGTAACACCCAGACAGGAATCGTGGAATTTTAGGAAACTTTGTAGATGTATCCAGGGTCATACCCAGAAGAAATGATAAAAAATTGAAATGGAGCAGGTTAAGTACAGTTGTCAGTAAGAAGTGTGCCCACCTTGACCACCTTTACATTTGTGGATCCTTGCCGTCATTGAATCAACAAGCGTGCGGATGTCTTCTTGGGGTATATATCTCTACGCCAGCATGTCTTGTGCAGTCAGGTGTTGCACAGATTTTGCTGGGTGATCATGTGATCTAATGTGTATACTCCTGACATCCCAGACATGCTCTAACTGGGGACAAATATGGGGACCGTAGCGGTCCGAATTGTGATCGTAACCCCTTGCAAGGCTTGTATTGTGATAGCCACATTATGAGGACAGTCATTATCCTGTTGGAAGATGGATTTGGATGATGGACGCGAATGGTAATCACAATAGGGTGCAGTACCCTGTCCACATAGTGGTGGGCTGTCATTATGCCTTCAACAACCAAATCAGTTCTGTTGTCAAAACTGATTGCTCCCAAACCATGACACCTGTGTGACGTTCTGAAATCACAGTACGGTAAGCGGTTTCTTCATTAAGCCTGCGTACCTGTTGCCGATTATCACTTTGCCACAAACTGAATCGGAACTCATCTCTAAACACAAATGTACGCCTTTCAAGTGTCCATTTCCGTTTTGTATTACACTAGGTTAGACGATTCTGGCAATTAAATCAGGTTAGTGGAACACATTGTATAGGGTTCAGAGAATGTAACACAGCTTTAAGCAATTGGTTTACAATCGTGCGGAGTGTGACTCTCTCTGTAACCACTGCTTGGATCTGGCCTGCAGTCATCCGTCTGCCAGCAACAGCCACACATACTTTACCGGTCTTCACGTGCTGTTGTCTTTCTTTATGGACCTGTGCCTGCTCTAGGAGTACTAAAGCCTACTTTCATCCACCGTGTAACAAGTCTCTATACTGCGGCCAATCCTTTTGGAGATTTCACGATATGATGCACCCATTTCAAACACGCCAATTCGCTGACCTCTCTCACATGTAGACATTTAGGTGTTGAGGGTCATCACTCTTCGTCTTGGAATACTTGGTTAACAAGAACTTGTAGACAAAAACTGTCATGTTACACCACACTTTTCAACACTTATACACTTAAGAACATAGTAATTTTGTACAGTAAATAGCCCCGTAATTCTCATACTATTACAAGTAAAACTTTCAATTTTTAATCATTTAATACTCTTTATATCGGGATACTTGGGCCAAATTTAGTTCATTTATCAAAATTCCGTCTGTGTGTTGCACTTTTAATTTCTGCCAGCGTACAATAGGGTGTCCCAAAAAAAATCGAAGTGGTGTTTTTTGAACGCATTCCATCTTAATTTATTTATATGATATCAAAACAATTGTATATAAAATTTCGTAATCTTAGGACCTCAGCAACCCTTGCCGACTTGTATTCAAAACTTTCATTACCTGCTAAGTGGTCGAACGTGAACTAGCGCATCGGTGTGCTTGTAATCACTTGCTATTTTGTTATTAAACGTGTTGTTTTAAATTAGTTAACATATCAGTGGAATTACGTACTTCTAAAAAGTTTATATTTTTAATAGAGACTAAAAACACCAAATAAATGGTTCAAAACTGCCCCCTAATGGACAAGTTTGAGCAGTTTTAATTTATAATATCTGTGAAATGACTTTAACCGTCAATGAAAGTACAAATTTCACTATTTTGAGAAAAGGCGCATAAATGTACCAAGTATTTGCTTAATTGTGTGAAGAAACTAGTGAACTGTATCAAGGTTGAAGGGAGTTAAAAAAAAAATATTGTAGCGACAGGTTGGCCTGGTCACTTAGTTGGAGTGGTTAATAAGAGGAAAGGACGTGCCTCACATCAATTGGGGGAAAAAAGTGACGTGCTAAATATTTCTTCACGCCAATTCCTTTGGCATCTTATAAGCCGTGACAAAACGATTCATCTTCCGATTCTAATGAAAATAATATGCATTTCAATAAGATTTTCCAACTCTGATCGATAACATAAGTAAATTAAAACAACTATGCGGAAAATTTCATTACTCCAAAATTAGTAGCAGCGCTAGATAGGTGTCAGTCAAGTATAAGAGATTCAGTATTTATTCTTGAAGTTACTATTCAGGCACTTGGATATAATACTGATGAATATATATATATATATATATATATATATATATATCCTAGTTACAGAGAATTTGTAAGGAAAGAAAGGAAAGAGCGTGCGAAAGCTATTAAAGCTAATTTTCAAAACTATGTGCCTGATGTTGATGTTCAGAGGGATGGTTGACTGCTTTAGATGCTCGGAAATCAAAAGAAGAACAGAACGCCTTCCGATAGTTATTTCATATAGAAATAAAGAACAACTTATTGCTGTGCAGAGGTTAGGAGCTCTTCAGGAGGTGAACAGGAGCACGCTGTTTGGAACGCGATTGTAGACTGGAATGTTGAAAATAATGTGCAAATGCTTTGCTGTGATACTGCGGCTATACATCGTATCAATGGTGCCTATGTGCTTCTTGAACAAAAACTTAATAGTGATATGATCATTTTTGCTTGCTACCATTACGTGTACGAACTGGTGTTAAAAAGCATGTTCGAAGTAAAAATCAGTCAAGTGACTACAAGTTTTGATATTCCACTCTTCAGAACATTCCAAGATAACAGGAAAAGTCTCGATCCAGACAAAACACAGTACCATAAAAAATAGCTCCATTGAACTTTACTGTTTCTGTTGACCATCTACTTGAACTTTTCCGAACTGAAATAGTCGGAGATGACTGTCGAGATCTGATAGATCTTTCTGAGATATTTACCGGCGGAGAGTAAAATTCGGTCTCCAGTTGCCATGAACCAAGCTCGATGGATGGCGTAAGCAATCTATTTTCTAAAAATATCACTACTTGGTGCTCAATTCAAAATTACGAACAAGGATAAGTCATCGCTTTGAGACATTTGCCTATTCTTCGTGACATCCTACGTCAAGCATGGCTCCAATGTATTTTGGTAGTAAAAGTACCTTACCAAGAATTGTGATTTTTGAAGTTAATAAAGGCTTATGAAAGAATTGTTAAAAGAATGTTAAAAGCAGCTTTGCAGAAGATAATCCAGCATCACTGTTTGACAATTACGTGGATGAAGAAACTAAAGTAAAAATGGTTGGAAATTTAACAAAAGAGGAATTATTAACTGATGCTAAACGTTACATCACACCGAAGAGAAACTTTCTGGTCCATGGTACGGTACGTTAAGTAAAAAGATTACTCAAAAAACAAAGGAGGAAACACACACGCTCAAGGAGGAAGGGGTGTCGTAGCGATTTAGAAAACATAGCTGAGTTAAGAGGACGTATTAAGAATGTGATGCGTGAGGTCTTCAACGATTTTCATTCAACTCTCTCTCTAAGAGTCTCACAGAAAAACCAAAGAAATTTTGATCATATGTACGAAAAGTAAATTATACCAACAACAATATTCCATCACTAATTCGTGAAGTTCCGAGATTAATGAAATCCGCGATAAAGCTAACGTACTAAATACTGTATTCAAAAATTATTTACTAATGAAATAAGGATAGTATTCCAGTTTTCCCATGTCGTGTTGAGTGGTGATGGAATGATTATCAATAGATACTACAGGTATCATAAAACAATTAGATCTCCTGAAGTGGGGGAAAGCACCAGGCCCGGATGGAATCTAGTAGACTATTTTCAGAGTATGCAGCGGAAATGGACCATTTCTGTCTGATTTATTCAGTAAATTTTAGAAGAGCGAAAAGTACCTTCAGACTGGAAAATATCGCAAGTAACTCCGATTTTCAGGAAAGGTGATCGAAGTGATCCTGGAAACTATCGTCCCATATCTATTACGCCTGTTTGTAGCAGAGTTATGAAGCATATTATATGCTCGAATATTATGAATTTTCTAGATGAAAATCATTTGCTTATAACAAATCAACACGGATTTCGGAAGAAAAGATCATGTGAAACACAACTGGCCCTTTTTACACACCAAGTAATGAAAGTTATTGATGCAGGCTCACAAGCAGATGCATTTTTTTTAGATTTTCATAATGCCTTTGACTCTGTGCCACACAACCGCCTTTTAGCGAAGCTTCGAGCGTACGGTAGGCCTATCGGATCAGCTTTGTAAATGGATAAAGGATTTTCTAACTGGTCGGTCGCAGTATGTTGTCGTTGAAGGAGAAAGATCTTCTAATCTGCATGTTACACCGGGTGTACCTCAAGGAAGTGTAATAGAACCACTTCTTTTCTTAATTTTTATAAAGCACCCTCTGCCACCCAAATTTTGTGAATTGTAGAGTATATATGTAGATTTAGATGATAAATAACTAAAAATAGAATTTATTTCTTTAATTTTCTGTTTACATCACGATTTTGTTAACTACTTTCTGTTTTTTAATTTCAGAGAAAACATCTACGACTTAATTTCAGCCAGAAACAAGTCATTGTTAGATCGTCTTAAAATTGATGGCAGTTTATCCATGAATGCCCTACTATTGGTAAAATAATGCTTCGCATGAATAAGCCAGAAAGTTCAAACGCTGAGGACAGTGAATGATACAGCTGAAAGAATGGTCAAGTTGATACAAGACTTTCATGGTTATATCTTGGGACACCCTAGTGTACATCCTGTGGAAAATATTAATAATATGTCTTATTCTTATTATTTAACAATTTTGTATATGACGTCACCGTTAATTATTTTATAATACAAAATATTCACTCTTGAAGAATTTTTGTCTAATGTCTTTTGTGTAGACCATAATTGTTCCTGTATCGGTTTCCTGATGCGAAGTTCTTCCTTAGTAATAGTGAGTTCTGTATGAATTATTGCAACATTAATGACCTCATCGACGATTAGAAACACGAGGAACTGACTTTAACACCTGCCGCATGTTTACCGGTTATCACAACTACAAGGTTTTCAGTTATTATTTATACAGCAATGATATGCCGTTTCCGCCAAGTCTAGTCATTAGCGGCACTGGCTACCATTTTCTCGAAGCGATTTGGGTCATTTTATTTTTGTACCTCAGTTTCTTTGACCTTATTGACATGACATACCTCAAATTTCTGGTATACATAGATATCGGCAGTCTTACAAGCAAACTAAATTTTGTTTCGTTCCTGTTCTTATTTTGGATGTTATTCATATGTAAATTTCACCAGTTTTGTCACTGATTAACAGACAGACCGAAGATCATCAAAACTGTAAGATACTTCCCGCAGTCGTAGAGAGCTGAAATTTTATACACAGATAAAGTTTTGCCCCCAGATTACAAGAAAGGTCTAACACGCGTGAATTTCCGTATATCTATCCCCTATCTACCCCAAATGCGAAATCGCTTTCTTCTTTAATAACTTTATAAGCCTTAGATTTACATTACAGACGGACCTTAAATTTCACTTGCTTTGGAAGTCAGTGAAGTTCAATTTTTTTTTATTGACTACGATACCTCGACACCATAATTCAATTACGATTCCGGCAGTCCTAGAAAAAGCTAATTTGGTACACATATACGGTTAACCCAGCAGTATTGTGATTTTTTCTATATTTATTGATTCGCAACCCAAAAGTAAAACGTTTCGGCCCATATTTTCAGGTTAATTGCTGATTGATAGATGATGCTATGTGCCTCAAATTTCTTTAACGCATAAAAATTAGCAAGCTTAACTAACTCCTTAAATTTTACTTTGTTCTTATCCTTAGATTGGAAGTTACTTTGAATTTAGTTAAGGTAGCGGTATAATATGTATGGCACTCGCATTGCTCACCTTGCTCACCGAGAGCAAAGAGCGTGGGCATTGTTGGTAACGGACACACATGTGTATGTCGGTGTCCTTTAATTCTTAAATATCCTTATTCACCGATTTTCAAATGGAATCTTTACATTTAAGTGACGACTCAAAATAAGCGATCATTTTGCGTAACGAAATGAGATCCACTAAAACAATTCTTGAAAAAATAGGCCAACTTTCGCGGTTGTTTAGTGACAAATAGTTATGAGATATTGTTCTGAGCTACTTCTACACTTTACAATGTGTATTCACTTTCTTAAACATCATTTTTTTCTGTCGGTGTTATAGATAGCTGATTAAAAAAAAAAAAAAATCTTGCCCATTATGCATTGCACGTCTTACTTAACCTATTTAAATACTTTAAACGTTTGCTTTTTCAATATTAAAAATAAACAAAATCTAAGAATTCCCTCGAGCTTCTTTCGGTCTTGACAAGTCTTAGAATAAATCATTTATATTATGGCTTTCATTACAGTGAAAATTATGACATGTATAATAACCAAGTCACCAGAATTTTTTATTATATATTCGGCTGCCTATAAGGCCGAGAGGAAACCATTCCGTTTCAGAAAGCGAAGTGAACACACACTGTAACGTGTAGACTTGGCTCAGAACAATATCTCATAACATTTTGTCACTGCGCAAGCATGATACATGGCCTATTTTTACAAGAATTGTTTTTGTGGTATCTACATATTTCGCGAACAAGTTAATACTAAACAAACCTGGTGAAAAGATAACAACACAACTGTTATACCGAAAGTCGAAGAGGAGGAGGCGGAAACAGAGGTATAAGCCGGGTAATAAAAAAAGGGGGGGGGGTTTGCTATTTGAATCATTATTTATTTCAGAAATTAATTTAATCATTTTTATCTTGATACTTTTACTGTCGTATCACAAAGAAACAAAAATTACATTTACACCATATTCTGTATTACGAAGAAGATGAGAAAGAACAAGGCACTGATGACTTACATGTTAACGCAATGTAATGTCAAAATATAGAAATATAGAAAAAATGGTTCGGGAATGAAGTGTGGATATGGAATTAAATTTTTGATCAAGGTAGCAGCTAAGTAAGAAAAACATTACTCAAATTTCAGAGTATATTGAGAATTGTTGTATTGTTGAGCTGTGTTTCAACTGATTTCTCTTAAGACGCGTTATTTGTTCCTTTGCTCTTTGCATAGCTATCTAGTATGGAGTCTTGTAGGGACCTAACGTTTTTCTAAGCCGATCTATCTCACGCAGTCCCCGTATGTTTTTCGCTAAGAGTTCGTCATTAACAACAAATTTGAGATCGCGGAATAAAGTGTGGGACTTCAAATAAATATTTTCAATGCAGCAGCTGTGGGCAACGATCGTTACCCTCTTCAAAAATTGTGCGAGGTAGATAGATTGAATAAGACAGATCCATTGCTTTTAGACTTTCCTCTACCAGTTTGCTGGCTGTTAAGCTGCACTTACTGAATAACAAAGGTGATTTGCAACGCTCCTCAGTCAGGTCCTACTGGAGTTCCACAGAGGCTTTGCAAGAATCACCCAACACATAGATTGTCAGGTCATCAAGGCTGAACAACTTAGAATGGAAGACAACTCGCTGAATCACGTGGTGTCAGTTTTTAAGACGGTAGTATGTATGCACTTTGAGACTTACCGTGTTTTCTACTGTTCGTTGGGCAGCTGTTGTGAAATCTGTAACTCGGGAATATCAGAACAGAAAACGGTTCATGTAGGGAATGAGGATCGTCAGATCTTCTAAATCGGGGAACCGATCGTTCATTCACCTCTGGATGTGTATTACTGTTTCTCCCAAAATCTACAGATTGACGATGAGTATCATTTCATATCCTCTGCTTACAGCAGCAGTGTTTATTTATTTTTTATTTATTTCTCGTGTCCAGGACATAACATTACAAGTCGAAACAAAACAAATAAAATTAATTAATTGAAAATCTGGCTTTGAAAAAAAAAAGTTTACTTTGAAATTTGTTGTGGTGGTGGAAGGATCTGCCACTTTTTTTTTTTCCAAAGCCAGCTCTTCCAATTAATTAATTTTATTAGTTTTGTTTCAACTTGTAATGTTATGTTCTGGATATGAGAAATAAAATAAAAAGCAGTAGTATATCGAAACGTGCCGTGGGAACTCACTCAACTGTTCTCTCTGTTTGCGAACTTCGCTCTGAACCATATCTAGGAGTATAAGTGATCATCACAACGTTAGGCGTTGGGAATTCACGTTGATGATGGACTGGGTGTAACAGGACTGTGAGGATCGAATGTTCGGCAAGTATTATAATAATAATTCCGTGTGGTCGTAATGACGTGGAGACAGGGTTTCTATAGGTTACGTATTGCGCCCCTGTCTAGCCGCTTTAATCTAATAGCTGACCTATAGTTTAACGCGGAATCCCAACCACGGTAAGTTCTGGCGCGTTTCACATAACACAGCAAGCTGTGCCAGATGTGAAGTTCACATTAAGGGCCTGTGAAAATCACCGCCGAGACAGGGAACCGAAACGGGGGTCTTTAAATCTCCAGTCAGACACCTTAACTACTTTTTTTTCTTTTTCTTTTAACTGGAAGAAGGCTCGACCCAAAGATCATTACCACCGCAGACCAGCGTGGACCCACTTTTTTTTTTCTTTTTTTTTGCCATCTCAGCCATCTGTAACTTTATCTTTGGTTATTCGAATTTGTCTGTACTATATTATCGTTTTTCAGTGTGGACAACACAGGACGGACACGACACCCATGCCCGTGGCCGGACTCGAACCGGCGACCCTGGCAACGCGAGGCAAGCTCGCTAGCCACTACGCTACCAGGGCCGGCGACCACTGAGCCACCAGGCCACTGTTCGCGAAGTGCTACGCTGTTCGCTGTTTGACCTCCTCTCCAAGTCGGATCTATCAATGTAGTTTTACTTGGTTTCATAATTTTTTATTTTTTTTTCGGAGAGAAGCTACAGAGACAGCAATATTTGATTTCATTTTATACAGAAGCCGTTATAACAGAATGGTTGGTTGTAGCCTATATGTGTGCGAATGCACGTAATGATTTGACTAAACCTCCATATAATATTCTCATGGAGAGTTGCAATGGTCTTGGGTTCAAATATCAGTCTCTGCGTATTCAACATAACTACTACCGTTCCTTAGATTTGATTTTAATTAATGTCCATGGATCAGACAAGAAGTCCTCCCCACTGCTTCCCTGCTCCAATATCCCACCGGTCTTCTCAGTCTCCCCCACAGAATAGGCCTACATTATGGTAACGTTAAGTATAGAACCACAGTAATTTCAATTCTATCCACATAGTTTTGAGACCCCAATTGTAATAAGTTCTTTTTTTTTTTCATACTAGTTCTTTCACTGGTAATCTTTGCCGACTTTCAACAAGTTATAAAATATGTAAGATTAAGCGAAGATAATCATGTCAAATTTTTTAGTGTTATACCTAGAGTAAAACAATGGAAAATCCTAAATCTAGACGTTCGCAACTGAGATCGAATACGCGTCTTTCTGAAATGTGGCATCGAAGGTTAACATTTGTTTGTTGATCGTTTTATGGCAAATCTTAGGAAACCTTTGCCAACACACATAACGCTGCTATAAATGTGTTTTATTGTTTAGATTTTACGTATAACTACTTTGTTTCAGGTTTTGTAATAAATGAGATTGCAAAGTGCGTCTGACGTACCTAGTATCATATTCACGGGTTCACTTTTACTATTTGTCAGAATGTGTAACTCCGGTTAAAATATACTTGCTTACCACACAGAAACACATATTTATGCAGCGATGTGGATAAGAGTTCCGATAATTAAGTTTTATCGGAGGTATTAGTATGAATCAGAAATAAACATAATAATTTTACTTAAATTATATTTTTTTAAGTAAAATTATTATTTTTATTTACTTAAATTTTACGGGCACATATACAGAATGGATAGTAATAGACTAACAAAACAGATCTTCACCTTACTGAACAAATACAAATCCAAACCCACATGGTTCACTGAAACTGAAAAGGACATGAAAAACGCTGGAGTGAAAGCAGATATAATAGACAACAGAACACTTTTTAGAGAAGTAATTCACAAGGCAGGTTTTCAGGAGAGACAGAAATACATCAAGGGAAGGAAATGGACCCAGGAACAAAAGGAACAACACTCTCAAAGAATGAAGGAAGTTTGGAAGCAAAGAAAATTAAATACAAAGAAACATAGCCAAAGTTGATTTATCGTACCCTCCAAAAGCGTTATTCGGAATAATAATAATAATAATAATTTTACTTAAAATTTTCATTTCACCTAGATCCTGTAATCTAACTTCCAGCGCGGGAATGCACATGATCTCTGTTTATCGGATACTTGTTGTTTGATTAGCTTCGCCCCACCCACCCGCACACCTGTTGCCTGCTGAAGGCATGCAGCAGGTGTCAGCGACCATCCGGGACGGGGCCGTTCGCCCACAGCGGGTATTACGTCACACGCTCCCACACTGACCCAAGTTCACGACTTGATGATTTGAAAATACTCTCCGACGTGCACGAAATTCGTCTGGCAAAAAGAGCATAAGAACAAGTTTTGCTGAAAGCATCGCGTGACTCTTGGCCAAAGCAATTCGCGAACATCAAATTTTCGTGTGGAATACTTAAACAGCTCAAGACAGCTGTCTCACGCTGCTGTGCTAATTAACTTTTCAGTGGATAACTGGTCTGTAAAAAGACTTGAACTGTTTTAATTAAAGGTCGTGTATATCATATACCACAGGACGGAATTTCAATTTTCCATTGAAACTAATGTTAAGTTCGAGGTGCATTACGAGATTTTTTTCTTTTCTTGTGTAGGAGTAATATGTTCGCCAATTTACAAAAAAAAAAAAAAAAAAAAAAAAAAAATCTTGAACTCTGATCCGCATCGCCTGTGATCTTAATGGCTTCGGCATAAACTAGCAAGACATGAGTATTAAGTTTTAAATTTTCTGTCTGCTTGATAACCAGAGAGCAGAGATATTTGGGTCTCAGCCGCAAGGAACCTGAAACCAAATAAACATGTGTGCATTATCAAACCCGCTTCGTTGGCTGACCGAGCGTGGTGGGTGAGCGGTTAACACTCTGGCCTCGTATTCGGGAGGACGCCGGTTTGAATCCCTGTCCGGGCATCCAGATTTGGGTTTTCCATGGTTTTCCCAAATCACTCCAGGCGAATGGTCTCTTCAAAAGAATATGGCCGAATTCCTTCCAGTTCCTCGTCGCCAGTACTATCCCCCTCTAATGACCTCGACGTCGACGAGGCGTAAAGCCATAAGAAAAAAAAATTCGTCGGCCGAGTGCGGTGAGATCATGCTGGTGTTCGCCATACGACACTGGGTTAGCTGATTACCATGTTGGTGGTGAAAGGAATTTTCATTATTCTGGACTTGATTGGCAGGATAGGAGAAGATGCAGGAATCTTAATAATCATTTTTTATTAAACTTTCTGGTTAAATCTCAATTTCCTCAGCTTTAGGACAACATTGTCAATGGTGATTGGTCCGCCAGGTGGTTAGGTCGAAATTGGCGGACCATTTGATGTATTACAGAAAAGTAACACTGTGCAACAATGTGCCGCCGTCGTGTTTCATCTGCAACTGTAGTAACACCAACGAACCCTTCACAATGGAGAAAGCAGCGGGAGAAAAAGACATTAGGGGTAACACATTCCTCAATAACCGCCTAATCGGGGTATCAGGTAAGACCTACATTTTTCTTCTTA
>JARYHS010000292.1:0-14000 GCA_031002005.1 Vandiemenella viatica | reverse complement strand
TACAGCACAGTAAATTGTAGGATTTCCCTCAGTCAGTACGTCCTTCAGTTTAAAATTTTTAAGACAAAACGGAAGAAAGAAATTAAAATTTGCTATTGACAAAATTTGTGTTGATTTCACATCTTAATTACATACTTCCATGTGACGTGTGGACTGTATAACGAATACTACCCTATTTAGATGGTAATGGACATTAACTAAAGATTAAACTAGGTCAGTCTTAACGCATTCATCACTCTTATGAATGAAGTAATGTTGGAATAATAGTTACAAACTTGATTTTTAACTACATATTCATACAAGAGAAATATGTAATTGATGTGCACAAATAATTTCTCTGCAACATGTAACAAAACCTACGACCGATAGAAATTAAATCCAGGAGTGTTATTGGAGCTATGTTGGTAATTTCCATAGCTGATGTGCAGTTCTTTACTGATCAATGTGTAATTTAGTCATAATAATCAATTAATATTTTCTTAACAGGGTGAAATCAGGATATTTTTATTTCCTTTTTGTTCAAAATTCTTAGGTTATAATAAAATAATTCGCAGTGAAATCCTAGTTAGAAACTGCAAATTTGAGTAAGTGGAGATATTATTGTTTTCATTTAAATCACAGGATTATCTTTGGAGTAATTTGTAAAAAATTAAGTAATGTAGACACTTTTTGATTAGATGCAACATACTAAAATAAGACATACTTCTATATATAAATGTAAAATAAATACGGACCAAACTTTTATAAAAACTATGCCTGCAGAAAATCATATGACTATATCACCCCTAATTTGTAGTGTTTGTTTAAGCTATAAAATATATTTTCCAAAAGGGAGATTTTTATTGCTTATTTCTATAGAAATGGTCATAGAATCAGGTAATGGATTGTGTTCTTTCAGTGATTTTCTTCTTTTTCTGTATATGTATTGAAATTGGTAGTTAGAACTTCTTTTCCGTGAAATAATACACACAGAATTACACTGCCTATATTTCCTCCTATTAACGACCAGTCGAAGTGAAGCACATTTGATTCATTCGTTATGAGTATAGGCTAATTGGTATTTCAACTACAGACACTCTCGTAAATCACCTACTGATAGTACGATTTGCGTAATCCCTCGCAGGAATCTGTTTAGTTCTGTGAGCTGAGTGTTGGGTTTGACTTGGGGTCTTACAGTCTGATGAAGTTTCAGTGCTGCCGCTGCAGGTACGTGGCTTACCACGATCTGAAGCGAGCCCCGAATAAGCCTCGCCGTGTAGATTTATACGCATGTATTAACACGAAGTTAAAGGCAGACAGGTATTCGCACGCAAGTTGGATCCGCGCGCCAGCACTTGGCCCGCCAGAGAACAGTTTGCTCCGAGCACAAACTGCCGATAAATGATAAAGTTCGTAGGAATTTCACACGCAAGTGTAACGAGGAATTAAAAGAAATGGTGTATAAAAATATAATTATGCGCTAAAAACAAGTATTCGAATAAAAACTTTGTAGTTAACTCATCGGGAAGCTAAATATTTTTCAGCGCCAGAAATATTATAATTTAAAACGGTGTATCCGCATTTTTATGCCCGTGATTGTTACGACATAATGGAAATGTACTGTACCAGAAATGGTGATAAATTTTCGTCATTCAGGACGTGGATTAAACCATCTCCGCAATGCCTGTAGAGTGGCGACGGTTATGATTTGTCCTTCAAATCCTAGTATTGGTGGCCTGTCGGTGTCTTTCGGAATTGTTGTCTCAATTATAACCGACCTATACCCTACCACAAAGAGAAGCACAATAGCAATCATACATACTTATATATGAAAAAATGGTAAAAGATGGCGACAGAGTTTCCGATCACCGAAATATCGTGTGGAAACACCTTACACACTTGGCTAGTCACCCGAAAAGACTATATTAATTTTCAACGCCGATAGAAACTTCGACCATATGAAACACCAGTATTACTCGTAAGGCATTGAGAGGACAGCTTCCTTCCATTGTAGATCTCTTCACCAAGGTTAGTTAGCAAGGTATCTCATTCATTTGCTGACAAATGCATTTTGGATCCTATGGCAAATATGTAACAGCAGTTTTGTAGATTATCGTAGTGCACCGAAATAAATGTTCTCGTCACTACCAACGGATGCTGAAATACTGAACATGCATACACACTATGCAATTGGATATGTAGGATGGCTTTTCATACCCATTCAGTGGAATGTTGTGGAGAACGCAATTACCGCCTTAAAGATTTTCATTTAACAAATAAACTTGTACCAAATAAATTAGCTCAAAGCTTGTTAGCTATTTTTTTTTTAAACAAAAAACTGACAGTTGGCAACGTCAAAGCTTCCATAACAACCTCAGCCATTGACGCCACATTTAAAAAAGTGATAAGCTGTCATTAAATGCCTTTTTTGTTTTGCACTTAGTGAGTGAAATAGATGTACGCAAAGGTACCGAAAGAATAATATACTGAAGGGCCGAAGAAACTGGCATAGACATGCGTTTGCAATCACAGAGATACACTCAGAGTATGGCGCTGCATTCGGAAACACCTATATAAGCCAACAGGTGTCTCGTGCAGGCGTTAGATCGGTTACTGCTGCTACAGTGGCAGGTTATCACGATTTAAGTGAGTTTGGACGTGGTGTTATAGTCGGCGCACGAGAGATGGGGCACAGCATCTCCGAGGTAGCGATGAGGTGGGGATTTTCCTGTACGACCATTTCACGAGTGCACCATAAATTTCGGGAACCCGTTAAAATATCAAATCTCCGACATCGCTGCGGCCTGTAAAACATCCTGCAAGAACGGGACCAACGACGAATGAAGAGAATCGTTCAACGTGATAGAAGTGCAACCCAAATTGCTATGGATTTCAGTGCTGGGCCATCAGCAAGTGTTAGGGTGGGAACCATTCAACGAAACATCATCGATATGGGCTTCCGGAGCCGAAGGCCCACTCGTGTACCCTTTCTGAGTGCACAACACAAAGCCTTACGCCTCGCGTGGGCCCGTCAACAGTGACATTGGACTGTTGATGATTGGAAACATGTTGCCTGGCCTGACGAGTCTCGTTTCCAGTTGTATCGAGCGGATGGACGTGTACGGGTATGGAGACAACCACATGAATTCATTAACCCTGCAAGTCAGCAGGGGACTGTTCAAGCTGTTGGAGAATCTGTAATGGTGTGGGGAGTGTGCAGTTGGAGTGATATGGGACTCCTGATACGTCTAGATACGTCTCTGACAGGTGACACGTTCGTACGCATCCTGGCTGATCGCCTGCATCCATTCATGTCCATTGTGTATCCCGACGGACTTGGACAATTCCAGCAGGACATTGCGACACCCCATTACATGCCATATTAGGCAGGTGCACCAGTTTCTTTGGCTCTTCAGTGTAGAAAGTTTTGCGAAAATTATATCTTCATTGAAGTCTTATACAATGGGCATACTGAAATCGGAAATGCAACATTCCCAACTAACTGCAAATCTGGAAAAAAATCATAATATTTGATTTTGCTGAAAACACATTTCGTGACCACGGTGGTGAGGCTAACGAGACACTAATTGGACGTGAAGTAAAAATTGCTGACGCGAAACAAGCATTTGATAAACACAATCTGCACACAAAAAAGATTTATGAAACACGCTTTTGAAAATAAATCATAAAATAATGATTTATGAGTTAAATAACCGATGAATACAAACTTACCGCTTATTTTATTATAGTTATACGCTTTTATATCAGACTTTTCTTTCGTTACTTCAGATTACCGTCCTTTTATTTAGCCGCTTCCAATAAAATGTGGAGAAAAAGTTATCTATACTAATATCTGAAGCAAATTCAAGCCAAGTGAAGACTTAACTTGATCTTAGTTAGTCCAAATGAATATCCATACAATTTATGAGTAAAATATAATTGGTAAAATAATAAAAATATGTTATCTTAGAATTTCCTCTTCTTTTAACAAAACTGAGACAGTTAATATTGGAGAACTATCTATTTCTACTGCAATCATAAGTACAATTTTTGGAATCTCCATGGTTTAACTAAAATTAAAATTCTCATATTATAGGAACTATCCAATTCCAAAAGAAAGATCAGTGGCATATCATTCTACTGATTTTCTACATTGCTCACTCATTACTTAAGCTGTGGGTATGTTTAGTGCCAATTGTCATTTAAGGTAACGTTTACGTAAAAATGATTGGCAGACAATTACAGAGGTCGTTTATGATACAAGTATGATAAATGTATTTAATAGTCATTTCATTTCTGGTGAATAAAATCCCTTTGATGTAATTATATCACACATTAAATATGTGATATCTTTGACTTGCATTACACTGTACCTACAGTTAGTCTGTGTTTTTAAGCAACGCAGAAAAATTTGTTTTCTGTTATTTGAGTTAAACTCACTAAAATACTAAAAATTGTTATTAGACAGTCACGAGCGAAGATTCAATTCACAAAAGTACCTGAAAATGATTTTTATACGTTTAATAACATCTTTCTGGCACAGTTTATAATTGTAAGATGCTTTAATTATCCGTTATAAGTATTTATCACCAAATAGATAATTAAGTTGGATTCATGGACTTCTTTCCCCAGTATGCAAGGTTATTTCAAATCAAAAAATGTTACTAGAAATATTTTTGTTCTTGGATAGTCATCAAATTACATCTTCTGAGATAAATGTGTTACTAACACTTTTAATTTCATTTGTAGTCTCGGGTTAAATTAGTCTAAGTACTACGAATTAAATTCTGTGTTTTTTTTTTAAGTAACTTTCAGGAACGGAAAGGTATTGCGACAAACTAATTTTTCCACTATGAATCAAAACTCTTATTAGACGTCTTCACACTGCTTTTTTGCGGCTAATACACTCATTATTGTTTATGTAGCAAAAAATTCAACATCAAAATCAGATATGACACACAATTATCCATTTATTTATACTTCTTCTTCCTGCAGTGGATTCAGTATCGTGCAAATAAATATCTCGTGAGAACTAAACATTTATCCCTACTAGTTCGCATTTCACCTCCTTATACACTTTCAGCGAAGCATACGGATACATCTTCGAGTTGAGGAAACACTCTTTTAAAATTCCACTACTAAATTAATATTTCTTCTTTACTCGATCACAGAATACGATTACAATCTTGCATATTTCGGCCAGATTAGTTACAAACACTATCTGCTACAGGGCACGTACTTCTTGTTGGTAGCTTAATCTCGCTTGATCTTGGCTGGCAAATTCCAAAGTTTGTCAATTTACACGCCGTAAACTTGTCACAAACTGTCGGGTACTCGTCTGATCTGAGTGCCGATTAATATAATTATTTCCTTCATGAAACTGAACGTGTTGACAGCAGATGGAAGGAATTATTTTAAAGTTAACTGGAAATTTAAAGATATTTTAGAAATTCCTCATTCTGAAACTCGAAAGTAAATACTGGAGAAATTACCAAAACATTTCCGAACCTGGCTAATCCAAACTCGAAAGTGATATACTCAGCGCATTGAGCTTCATTGGCGTGATAAATTATTTTTTATTTTTTGATATTTTATTATTTTTCACCGTTAAATACTAATGGTTTCACAATTCTTGTTAAACTAGATGAACTGCATCGTCTTATGCGATTTCGGATGTATTCTTTTGTACTGGTTGTATAGGTCTACTGAAAATTCCTGGACAGGGCATCATTAACAACTAGAAGTTGAGACCATTTTATCAATTGTAAGATGATTAATTTATATGAACAATTAACATCAAGCTAATGCAGCTGATTTTTTTTCCACCAGTTAAAAATAAAAATTCAATTGCATCGGCTTGATTTTATATACTAATAGAAATTGATTATCATGCAATGAGGAATTGGTCTACAACATCCAGTTGTTCAAAAATAACATGGTTTACTTGAAATAAGTTGATATTCAATATCATGGGTGCCATCGTCCAAAAAGGAAACTTGTAACTAATAATCAGGTTTTGCAGAAGTGAAATTAAGTAGAAACTCTATTAATAATCGTCAAATGTGGAATATGTTTTTAATTCTACTAAAAAGACAAATTAGTCAAAATAACTGATGAAATTGCTGCCAAAAATTTTAAAAATAAAATTTATTGATTCCACATCAATTGACAGCACCGTACTCATATCACAATCATTTCATTTTAAAATTAATCGATAAAAAAGATTTCATTAGATCTCAGAGATTTAATGAAATGTTGGATTAGATTATGATCCTTACCTTAGCCACTTATCCAAGTCTCGCAAAAATTACAAAGTATATGATAAGAAATTTTTTTTACACATATAGTCTACTATTTTGCTGATGTGAACTGTAAGTTCAGGTGGATGGAAGCGTGGTAAAATCTTAATACTTAGACAACAGATGTTTCCATAGAATCCAGGTTATCAATCGATTAGATAATATTTCTCTGGGATGGTTAACACAAGACTTATAGAAATGTCAACTGGTCTTCTAACTCAACTGTAATGTATCACACGGTTGAAGTAATCTACATGTCCTTAAACTATGATTACATGTTTACAGCCTTGTACATACAGTTGTTAGAATAATTAAGAGTAGTTTCTTCAGAATTCAGTAACAAATTGGTACCGCAATAATAAGCAATTAGAGATTTCGTGACTCGATACTATCAAAATAAAACTTTGATAACTACCCCCAGTAACCTGCTATATCATTTCCCATCTAGAATCTCAGTAGATGAAAACAGGCAACTTATTTTTTGGTTCCTTCTTTAAGAGATAGTTATTATATCAATATGCTCTTATTTGTTAATTCAACCTCCCACAACAATTGTTGTATAAATTAAACTAACATAAAAAGTTATATAAACAGAAATGAATTTGGTGCCAGCATAGACTTTAAATTTGTTTTACCGTATCAGTAAAGAGATAACATCAGGAAGTTGTAGGACTGTCCAAATACGTGTCCTTGCTGCTAACTTTTTGAGTAGAAACTATCGCTGAGGGTAAATACTCTTATTGTTCCAACAGAGACAACTTAAAGATACAGATACCTGGCATCATTGTTTAAAAATCTTAGTAGTCATTTCAAATAAAACTGTCGAAACTGTTTTTGTCGTTTTGTATTCTAGACGTAACTGCGAGAAATTACGTTGCTTAATCATACATATTAATGCTGAAAAGAAGATCCGTTGATAAGTTAATCCGTTTGCATATTTTCTTCATATTGGTCCCTATGCGTACAACTTGTACTCCCTCTTTTATGAATTGAATTACTTTTTTAATTTAATTATTTTATTAGCAAAAATATTATTATTGAATGAAATTTCTGAGAAGGGGAATTGGGATGTTACTTTACATGTTGGCAACACCATACCACGTGCGTTTGACATTGACATTTATTACAAATTTACTTTTCAGTTACAATTAAACAATCATATTGTACATGATTAATTGACTTTCGGGTTTTGCCGCGTTGTTTATTTCATTACCTAAGCTTTCGGCTGGTATCCTCCAGCCTTCGTCAGAGATACTGTTTATGTTGACATAGCAACGAGCGCCAAGCATCGCAGAGTAAGAGGCCGCTATCTTCGTTGATGTTGTTGGTGTTTTTTAAAATTTCTGCTGCCTCTTTCACCCGTCGGGGCCACCACTGGTCTTCTCTCCACAGTAGCCTCGTTTCTTGAAATTTCACTTCATGCCCGGTATTAATAGCATGGCGGACTACGGCGGATTTGTCGCTGTTGTTATAATTGTAGTGGCGGATATGTTCTTTAAGTCTCTCCGCCACAGTGCGACCTGTCTCGCCGATATAAACACTGCCACAACTGCAGGGGATTTGTCTTTTACCTTTGTCAGTGACTGACCAAGTTTGCAGTTAGCCTTATATACTATTCGCACCTCCACCCGCTTTAACAATTTCCCAATCCGGTCTGTGATACCTTGTATGTATGGGAGACAGGCGAATTTTGTTGGCACATTAATATCAAGGGATAAGTTGACGTCTCCCATAGGTTTTTTGGGTCTTAAAACCCTCCTGATGTCAGATTCACTATAGCAGTTGGCTTGGAATATTTTTATAAGTGTTTCCATTTCTTCATTCGAACTTTCTGAGTCACATACTGTCTTAGCTCTTAAGTTGAGTGATGTCAACACGCCTCTCTTCGTTGCCGGATGATGGTGCAACATGGCGTGCAGATACCTATTAGTGTGGGTTGCCTTGCGATACACAGTGTGACCCAAACGTCCATCGCCTCGCTTGTGAACAAGGACATTGAGAAATGGCAGTTGTCCATTTTCTTACACAACCATAGTGAACTGAATTCTTGGGTGGGCACTATTCAGGTGGTTTAAGAACTCTTGCAAACTCTCCTTACCGTGAGGCCAGATGACAAAGGTGTCATCAACGTAACGGATCCACTTTGTAGGTTTTAGGCGCGCGTTGTTAAGCACCTTCATCTCGAATGATTCCATGAAAATGTTGGCGGCTACAGGTGAAAGTGGCGAGCCCATTGCCGCACCTTCAACTTGAGCATAAAGTTGACCACCGTACTGGAACACAGTTGACTTAAAGCAGAACTCTGTCAGGTCAGCCCACTCAGTAGACTTTCCTTGTGCAAGAAGTTTAGCACCTATTACAGAAACGGCTTCAGTCTACCGGCACATTAGTGAATAATGAGACAGTATCGAAACTCACCATGACATCAGTCTTCTCTAGCGTCAGATCATCAATAATTTGTATAAAGTGAGCTGAGTTCTTTACAGCTGATCTGATATCTTCCGTGAGATGATTCAGTTTATTGGCAACATACCGCACAAGTGGATGAGTAGGTGAGTTGACCGCGCTCACAATCGGACGTAAGGGAACCTCTTTTTTGTGCACTTTGGGCAATCCATAGAACCTAGGCATCATGCAATTGTTTCTTTTTAGGTTTTTCTTGTCCTCCTGCTCAATCGCTTTGGAGGTGTTAACTCTTCGGGCCACCTCTGTCCTAATCTTCTGTAGTGGGTTTCTGCTTAATGGTTCGTAGGTCTTGTCTGCCAGCAAGTTCATAATCTTATTGTGGTAGTCCAGTGCTTTCATTACGACGGTTGCACACCCCTTGTCGGCTGGGAGAACCACCATATCATCACGTTGCCGTAACACCCGCAAGGCTGACCTTTCTTCGCTAGATAGATTGCTGCATGGTAGTTTTGCGTGGGCAAGAATGCGAGCTGTCTCCTGTCGGATGTTATTTGCCTGATCGGGTTCTAACCCCACAATGGCACTCTCAACGCCCGCTACGATATCTAAAGTTGGCAAATGTGTGGGTACCGGGGCAAAATTAAGACCTTTCGATAGCAAAGATATTGTTGTTTTATCTAGTTCCCCATCCGTGAGATTTACCACTGTATGGGCCAGTTGCGGAATTTTAGTATGTTGTTGTTGTTGTTCTGCCTTGAATTTTTGAAATTTACAAATCTGTGCCTCTCTAGTAATATTCAGCACTTGCAATGCGTAATTCGATGAAACTGAATCCAACGTATTCCAATCAGGAGCTTCGAGATGTGCGGATAACCGTAGATGTAGTTTGTACAAGTTACCTTCTAAGTGAGCCAGCTCCGTTCATGTCTGTCGTATCCTTTCGCGCAGAAGCATAAATCCTGTCTTCCGCAGAATCCTTGCTGCTTTTCTTGTTCCAATGTGATGTCGGATCTTCAGAAATGATGGTAAGACATCTTCGTCCCTGCATCGCAGTAAGAAAGTAAGCTTGGCTAAGTTTTCGCACTCTTTTTTCTCGTCGTTTTGAGAATTTTCTACATGCGTAGAATATATCCTCCCCGTAGAGGTATGTTAAATGATTCCTCAGACTTCCACGGCCATCTTTGTTCATGATTAATTGACTTTCGGGTTTTGCCGCGTTGTTTATTTCATTACCTAAGCTTTCGGCTGGTATCCTCCAGCCTTCGTCAGAGATACTGTTTATGTTGACATAACAACGAGCGCCAAGCATCGCAGAGTAAGAGGCCGCTATCTTCGTTGATGTTGTTGGTTTTTTTTTAAATTTCTGCTGCCTCTTTCACCCGTCGGGGCCACCACTGCTCTTCTCTCCACAGTAGCCTCGTTTCTTGAAATTTTACTTCATGCCCGGTATTAATAGCATGGCGGACTACGGCGGATTTGTCGCTGTTGTTATATTTGTAGTGGCGGATATGTTCTTTAAGTCTCTCCGCCACAGTGCGACCTGTCTCGCCGATATAAACACTGCCATAACTGCAGGGGATTTCGTAAACACCCATAAGCTGGTGTGGATGTAATTTGTCTTTTACCTTTGTCAGTGACTGACCAAGTTTGCAGTTAGCCTTATATACTATTCACACCTCCACCCGCTTTAACAATTTCCCAATCCGGTCTGTGATACCCTGTATGTATGGGAGACAGGCGAATTTTGTTGGCACATTAATATCATGGGATAAGTTGACGTCTCCAACAGGTTTTTTGGGTCTTAAAACCCTCCTGATGTCAGATTCACTACAGCCGTTGGCTTGGAATATTTTTGTAAGTGTTTCCATTTCTTCATTCAGACTTTCCGAGTCACATACTGTCTTAGCTCAAGTGAATCTGACATCAGGAGGGTTTTAAAACCAAAAAAACCTATGGGAGACTTCAACTAATCCCATGATATTAATGTGCCAACAAAATTCGCCTGTCTCCCATACATACAGGGTATCACAGACCGGATTGGGAAATTGTTAAAGCGGGTGGAGGTGCGAATAGTATATAAGGCTAACTGCAAACTTGGTCAGTCACTGACAAAGGTAAAAGACAAATTACATCCACACCAGCTTATGAGTGTTTACGAAATCCCATGCAGTTGTGGCAGTGTTTATATCGGTGAGACAGGTCGCACTGTGGCGGAGAGACTTAAAGAACATATCCGCCACTACAAATATAACAACAGCGACAAATCCGCCGTAGTCCGCCATGCTATTAATACCGGGCATGAAGTAAAATTTCAAGAAACGAGGCTACTGTGGAGAGAAGACCAGTGGTGGATCCGACGGGTGAAAGAGGCAGCAGAAATTTTAAAAAACACCAACAACATCAACGAAGATAGTGGCCTCTTACTCTGCGATGCTTGGCACTCGTTGCTATGTCAACATAAACAGTATCTCTGACGAAGGCTGGAGGATACCAGCCGAAAGCTTAGGTAATGAAATAAACAACGCGGCAAAACCCGAAAGTCAATTAATCATGAACAAAGATGGCCGTGGAAGTCTGAGGAATCCATTTAACATACCTCTACGGGGAGGATATATTCTACGCATGTAGAAACTTCTCAAAACTACGAGATAAAAGAGCGCGAAAACTTAGCCAACTTACTTTCTTACTGCGATGCAGGGACGAAGATATCTTACCATCATTTCTGAAGATCTGACATCACATTGGAACAAGAAAAGCAGCACGGATTCTGCGGAAGACAGGATTTATGCTTCTGCGCGAAAGGATACGACAGACGTGAACGGAGCTGGCTCACTTAGAAGGTAACTTATACAAACTACATCTACCGTTATCCGCACATCTCGAAGCTCCTGATTGGAATACGCTGGATTCAGTTTCATCGAATTACGCGTTGCAAGTGCTGAATAATACTAGAGAGGCACAGATTTGTAAATTTCAAAAATTCAAGGCAGAACAACAACAACAACATACTAAAATTCCGCAACTGGCCATATACAGTGGTAAATATCACGGACGGGGAACTAGATAAAGCAACAATATCTTTGCTATCGAAAGGTCTTAATTTTGCCCCGGTACCCACACATTTGCCAACTTTAGATATCATAGCGGGCGTTGAGAGTGCCATTGTGGGGTTAGAACCCGATCAGGCAAATAACATCCGACAGGAGACAGCTCGCATTCTTGCCCACGCAAAACTACCATGCAGCAATCTATCTAGCGAAGAAAGATCAGCCTTGCGGGTATTACGGCAACGTGATGATATTGTGGTTCTCCCAGCTGACAAGGGGTGTGCAACCGTAGTAATGAAAGCACTGGACTACCACAATAAGATTACTGAACTTGCTGGCAGACAAGACCTACGAACCATTAAGCAGAAACCCACTACAGAAGATTAGGACAGAGGTGGCCCGAAGAGTTAACACCTCCAAAGCGATTGAGCAGGAGGACAAGAAAAACCTAAAAAGAAATCAATTGCATGATGCCTAGGTTCTATGGATTGCCCAAAGTGCACAAAAAGAGGTTCCCTTACGTCCGATTGTGAGCGCGGTCAACTCACCTACTCATCCACTTGCGCGGTATGTTGCCAATAAACTGAAACATCTCACGGAAGATATCAGATCAGCTGTAAAGAACTCAGCTCACTTTATACAAATATTGATGATCTGACGCTAGAGAAGACTGATGTCATGGTGAGTTTCGATATTGTCTCATTATTCACTAATGTGCCGGTAGACGAAGCCGTTGCTGTAATACGGTGCTAAACTTCTTGCACAAGGAAAGTCTACTGAGTGGGCTGACCTGACAGAGTTCTGCCTTAAGTCAACTGTGTTCCAGTACGGTGGTCAACTTTATGCTCAAGTTGAAGGTGCGGCAATGGGCTCGCCACTTTCACCTGTAGCCGCCAACATATTTATGGAATCATTCGAGATGAAGGATGCTTAACAACGCGCGCCTAAAACCTACAAAGTGGATCCGTTACGTTGATGACACCTTTGTCATCTGGCCTCACGGTAAGGAGAGTTTGCAAGAGTTCTTAAACCACCTGAATAGTGCCCACCCAAGAATTCAGTTCACTATGGTTAGTGGAAGAAAATGGACAACTGCCATTTCTCAATGTCCTTGTTCACAAGCGAGGCGATGGACGTTTGGGTCATACTGTGTATCGCAAGGCGACCCACACTAATAGGTATCTGCACGCCATGTTGCACCATCATCCAGGCAACGAAGAGAGGCGTATTAACATCACTCAACTTAAGAGCTAAGACAGTATGTGACTCGGAAAGTCTGAATGAAGAAATGGAGACACTTACAAAAATATTCCGAGCCAATGGCTATAGTGAATCCGACATCAGAAGGGTTTTAAGACCCAAAAAACCTATGGGAGATCTCAACTTATCCCATGATATTAATGTGCCAACAAAATTCGCCTGTCTCCCATACATACAGGGTATCACAGACCGGATTGGTAAACTGTTAAAGTGGGTGGAGGTGCGAATAGTATATACGGCTAACTGCAAACTTGGTCAGTCACTGACAAAGGTAAAAGACAGATTACACCCACACCAGCTTATGGGTGTTTACGAAATCCCCTGCAGCTGTGGCAGTGTTTATATCGGCGAGACAGGTCGCACTGTGGCGGAGAGACTTAAAGAACATATCCGCCACTACAAATATAACAACAGCGACAAATCCGCCATAGTCCTCCATGCTATTAATACCGGGCATTGAATAAAGTTTCAAGAAACGAGGCTACTGTGGAAAGAAGACCAGTGGTGGCCTCGGCGGGTGAAAGAGACAGCAGAAATTTTAAAAAATAGCAACAACATCAACGAAGATAGTGGCCTTTTACTCTGCGATGCTTGGCGCTCGTTGCTATGTCAACATAAACAGTATCTCTGACAAAGGCTGGAGGATACCAGCCGAAAGCTTAGGTAATGAAATAAACAACGCGGCAAAACCCGAAAGTCAATTAATCATGAACAAAGATGGCCGTGGAAGGCTGAGGAAGTTTTGATAAGTTTTAATTTATTGAAACTTCATTCTCGATTGGTGACAGTTGCAGGCAAGGTTAGCAAAATACAAAGTGCTGTCCTCACATTCGGAAATATATCCTGCCAACCATTTCATAAGTTGAACTTTTATTGATTCTGCTGATTAAAGCCACATCAACAATAGTTTCAGTTAGAAAGTTCCTCAAACAATTCACAACCAGATATATCACATTTTTCTCCACCCAAAACTTATTCCTAAATCTGCACTGAATTATTCCAATTCAGA
>JARYHS010000289.1:0-14999 GCA_031002005.1 Vandiemenella viatica | reverse complement strand
GCTGCTGGAGGGCTCGCTCGCGCAGTCACATTTTTAGCTTCGTTATGACAGCTTACCTGACGAAGGCAGCGGAGGTTGCTGCCGAAACGTTGTGTATTAAAGAAATTAATTTTAATAAAGATATTATCCAGCAGATAACCCGTAAAGATTTTGTTTCATTTATACGCCGAGAAAAACTGAATTCTCATATAAAACTATTTATTGTTCAGCATGATAGTAGCAAAACGCTGCTGATTAAGTAACTGAGCTTCGATGCCAGAAGTCATTCGCGATGGAAGGGAACCGAAGCACTAAACACTTTTTTTATTTTTGTTTCTGGCTTTACGCCTCACCGACGTAGAGGTTATTGGAGTTGGAAAAGACTGGGGGTGAAGTACGGGAAGGAATTCCCCATTTACATTTGAAAGAACGCGCCTGTCATTCGCCAGGAGTGAATTGGTAAAACCAAGCGAAACCGAAAACTGGAAGGACGGACGCGGATTCGAACCCGCACCCTCCCGATTGTGGTGCCATCCTTAATTTCTCTATGCTGAAAGCGATCAATGTTTAATAATACTCAATAGATGTAAAACTTCATAATTTTGTAATTTTAAAAACAATAAATCAAAAAAATTAAATTAAAATAACTTATTGATGCTTACAACACCATAATAAGAGTATGAGCGATAAAATATTATCATTTATAACTGGAATAGTATAAAAAGTCGCAAACAGTCTACGATATTAATTTTCTATGGGACCAAGCGTGGTGGGTGAGCGGTTAACGCTCTGGCCTCGCATTCGGGCATCCAGATTTGGGTTTTCCATGGTTTCCCCAAACCACTCCAGGCGAATGCCGGGATGCTTCCTTTAAAAGGACTTGGCCGAATTCCTACCCTTCCTTGTCCCCTGTCCCATCGAGCCTTTAATTATCTCGACGTCAACGAGGCGTATAGCTATAAAAATAATAATAATAATTTTTTGTGGTTGAATAATGAAAACCTTGGAATACCAGTTTTGTATCCTTACTAACTATATCGGTCTTCATGCAACATGTATGGTATACTAAAACTATGCAATAAGCTTTGTGTGTGAGCGATGTTCGTAAATGTGATGTAAATTAGGAGTTGTATTGAAACAGAGCATAATAAAGTCGGTGCACCTGGTGAAAGAGGAATGGTTGTTGCTCCTTACTCTTAACCGATTGTAGGTTAACGTGCTAACAGTGAGTTCGGCTTAAGCATGTGACCGATTACATACGTGGATGGCATTCAACAGGAATCTGTTGATAGTCAGTTCTGGAGCAGTGGCCATAGTCATTATCAGATCTCTTAATTCCAAGTGTAAAACTGGACTTCCACGAAGAGTACCGTTCCTTTTATCTTCGCCATGTCTTCTTCACGACTGCTGCACCATAATGTCATCCCACTGGAGTTTTTTCCCTCGATAAATTACAGCTTGGAAATTATCGTGGGGTAGAGCTAGTGTTGTAATAAAACTTTTTTTTCTGACTTGACAAAAAAAAATTTTTTTTTTCCGGGACACGTTTTTTTTCATAACTACTAAATCTCAAATTTGTGAGGCATTTTTAGAGTTTATACTAAGTACTTACCTTAATTTTTAAATCTACTATATTTTTCTGGTTCTGTAGAAAAGAAAATTACGAAAATAATGGCAACATTGACTGAATTTTTCTTTTACGAACGGGGATTTCCCGAAGAGGCTAGGATGCGCGAGAAGGAATCCCCGTTCCCCGTTTTTGGATTGTTACTCGCTATTTGAACTAGTGCTGCCAGCCCTACGAATTTATCTGTAGACCTACAAATCTTTTCAAAAAATTAGGAATTTTATATTTATCTACAGTTTTTGCCTCTTTTTTATTACTTGTGCTTTTCCTTATATTCGTATACTTGTAAAACTCTCAGCGTATAGTGATATTGAGTTATTAAATTGTCAGTAATTATGAATCGTTTCCTTACAACCGTTGACGTAAACCAACGATTGAAAAAGAAATAAAGCTCCTATTTTGTATGATAATAAATTAATACAGAATTATCGGCACAGTCTATATGCGCAGTATGTACTTTGCCTACAATTTAAAATTGCAGTCTCAAAATCTTTTGCAGGAACAACCAGTAAAAGAAAATGTAACTATTTCTGAAGTTATGGATCTAGAGGAGACAGAAGAAGAAACAGAAAATTCCGACACAGACCGAACTAGTGTTGGTAGTTGTCGGAGAACAAGCTTGAAATAGTGTGTCGGGATGATCACAGCAATTCCTTCCGACTTGCTAATTAGTCCCCTTTATAATTAGTTTTTTGACCACCTAAGATAAGGTCCATCAGACTTCGTTATAATTAATTATCGGCCGCCACCATCGGCTGGCTAGGGTACAAATCCAGAATAAATATAACTATAAGTTTCTTCAAGGAATAACTTCTAGTATGTAGACCAAAGATTTATTCTGAGTTCTGTGCTGCACAAATGCACCCGGCCACCAATGGAAAAAATAATAATAACACACATAAGCAAATTACTAATAGTGACAAACGATCCGAAGATGCAGGTTCCTTAGAGTGTCAACAATTCCTTCAATCACTTTCACAAAAAAAAAAAAAAAAAAAAAAAAAAAAAAAAAAAAAAAAAAAAAAAAAAAACAGAGGAACCATATGCACGCGTTCGTTGCTCCACACCACACAACTCTCTCTCTCTGACCGTTCCTCAACTGTTCGACTCGCCGATACTCATGGAATAAATATAATTAAAATAAGTTAAGTACTGAAGGGGGCAAACCTACTGTAATGTGACAACCCCTTCCATGTCACGGTTCTAATGTGAAGCCGCAGGCAAGACATTTGAACCTGGGACATATTTTAGGTTAGTTTTTTAGTAGGTAGTTACACAAAACAAAACAAAAATCCCTACATTATACAAGAACACCATGAATTAAATTTCTATACAAGAGTATTGGTGGCCGGTCCCTACCGAACAAAATTACAAACATATTCACAAAATTTCATTCACATACAATTATATCTTCACATACAATTGTATCTACCTGGAAAGAAAGCACAAAATTACAAATAATAATCTCTTGAGGTTAAACGTCTGTTCCTCACTCAAACGCACTTGAACATTAACACCAATACATCAGTCATAATTATTTTTTTCTCTGTGGATAGTACATCACTCTCTATCCAGGAAACATCTTTGTCAGTGAAACACCAGATTGTTATTACCAGAGATTCCCATGATAAGGTAACATTTCCTTTCTTTAGAGATGCTCGGTTAAAAAATGGGGTCAATGACCTGAAGGTTTGTCAACCTAGCCTTCTGAAATTGCGCTTAGGTCTAATCACTTACTACCCCTTCCAAGAAAATCGACTTAAGATTACACCAAACACTAAAGAACATATTTATAGTTCTGTTATTAACACACAAAGACGTCCATCTTTCGACATATCCTTGAGGTGGTTACTGGGTGTCCGCGATAGGGACTCCGTTAAGCACTACAGGGCACACCCTCCAAACCTTAAGAAAATTATACTGACTTCAGATATAAATCAGTTAATGTAACTCACAACATTTATCCTCTAACTTACCCTATCTATATCAAGTATGTTTGTGATTTGTCTTAAACAAAAGAGAACACCTACCAATAAATATTAGACTAAACAACTCTACAAAGTACAAGGCATTTTAAGAAGAAATCAAAGTTTTTTAGAAAACCATTATGTTGAAGAGACACTTCATATTTCAGCTTTGTGAAAATCACCGTGCACAACATAAATCACTTAAAAATATAATTAAAACTGTAGTACATGAGTAGTGTGAATCCCTTATGCTAAAAGAAGAATGGATATATTTTAATTTAAGTATGTTGATGCCCTCATGAAATAAGTCCAGTTTCCCCTTGGACCAAAGAGAGATTATTTCCTTTTTCTTAACATGTACTCCTGGTTCTTCCATCCTATCCTTCTTCTTCTTCCTACGTTTCCTTCCTCGCATTATGGAAATACACTTTTCAAAAGTCTCAAGTGAACGTTGGAGAATGACACATTTCATTAGGTTGATTGAAAAACCTACAGTATGACCATATGGGCCTAGTACCGAGTAACTGTTCAACGTGTACAAATTGCTTATCCCCAATGGGAATATCATTTGCCAATACTTTAGTACTGTGGTTAATGGGGAAAACAAGGTCTGCCCCGAAAGGAAACATTAAATCATAAATGTGGTTCGCAAACTTAGTGACACAAGTTGGTTTGCGGAGTTTGAAAATTGCTCTGGGCATAGCCAGCTTGCTCTCCTTTAGAGAAATTGAAGGTAAATTACTTACATTAATACCTGTAACTGGACAAGTAGTTTCTGAAATTGAATGAATACTAACCGGTTCCATTTGAACACTAGTTTGAGAGTCAGTACGCAAAGCATCACGCGAAACAGGAGTTGCTTCCTGGACCAAAACAAAGCTCATATCTTTTCCTGGTACTCCGAGTCCTTCCTGTGAGTCATTAAGAGGTTTCAAATTACTCTCCTCCTTGAACTGATCTTCATTCCTCACGAAACAATCTTGTCGTAATTGCACTAACTCGCCCCTTATTTCCAAGAGTATCATCAAAATCAACCGTGATTTGAGAGCGAAGAGCTTCACTTTTCACTCCTATTTCATCTTTAAGAGCAATCACATTGTCCTGGACGCCATTTATTTCAGCTTTAAGAGCAGTCACATTATCCTGGATGCCATTTATTTCAGCTTTAAGAGCAATCACATTATCCTGGACGCCATTTATTTCAGCTTTAAGAGCTTTGATGTTTTCAGAAATGTCAGCTTGACCGACCTTAAGTTCTTGAAAGTTTTTTCTCATCCCTTCCATAAACTTCACCAACATTTCTGGTACGGGTACCTCATCACTCTGCTCTGCTACTCCTTCCATAACAAATTCCATGGTTTTCATATATAAAGTTTAAAACTAAACCAAACTTGAATGACGCTATTAGATTAATACGTTGCTCTAGCAATAGGCTACCTATTCCCCAAACTTAGATAAAACGGTCAAAGATATATCTTTTCAGTTTCAAATCAATTCACAACAACGCCGTGATAACTCGTCAAATGAAACAAAACAACGCAGTATATATTCCACAACCAAAAACAGATTTGCACCAAAGAGAAAAAAAGAACAACGTAGACTGGCTCTTAAAACAGTTAATTTCACTTCTCCAATCTGCTCCTGTAAATAAAACACATGTAGATAATACAGTAATTATACTTTTATTTACTACTGCTGACTTGGTGTCGAACCACATATGCAGACTATACTGTCTCGTCGCTCAATGGTACTGCCACCTGAAAATGTCATGCACAGAAAAAGTTATACTTGTTAACGTAAAAGTTTTCGCGTCTTCCTCCCGCAATTAATGTCTTTGAAAAATGTAAATAATTGCAATATATTTTATTTTATTTTTCCAGAAAAGAAAAAAACTTCATTCGTAAGTAGAACTGAAATTTGAAATTTCTGTACAAACAAAATCTTATGGGAGAGCGAAATAAAATTTTCCGCGAGTATAAACTCTTACTATTATGCTATAAATTTTTCGGAAGCTCCGGTAAATAACAACCGATGGTACAGATCTTTGAAACAAAATCCCGTTAATCTGCTATTCTTTTACTTCAAAATTATTATATTTAAAAAAATATTTCCCGGTTGTTTAATAGTATATTGTTGCCTGTTAGATGTCTTCTCAACTCCTCCCACTATTTTCTGCAACGTTTTCACTGCTCGTCCGATCCACGATTTGTTGTTCTGCTATCTGCGTTGCGTTATTCACAGGTACTGCATCGCTGTATCCACTGCTGAAGTAATCGTCTCTGGTTATCTGTGTTGACTCTCTTGCGCTACCGTCTTTGCACAAGCTTGCTGTTCGCCGAGTAATTCTTCTCGCGCGTACCGTCTTTGGTAGAATCCGCTTCGCAATTCTTAACAGTTGTTCAACTGTTTAGTCTTATGCCACGCACTTAAAACTCTTTTTGTGATTTAGACGGCCTTTATAATCACTTTAAACGTCTATTATTCTCACAAGTCCTGTATGTACGGTCGACATGTCGGAGAACAAATATTGACTGTTGTACGACAATGTCAGATTAAAAATATTGATACGTGACGACAATACAGTGTCACTATTATTTGATTAGCCGTTCTTTTCACACACTAATACTTGTCAGAGCAGGAAACTGTCTTGTCACGGTCGCCATGTCGGAGAACAAGCTTGAAATAGTGTGTCGGGATGATCACAGCAGTTCCTTCCGACTTCCTAATTAGTCCCCTTTATAATTAGGTTTTTGACCACCTAAGATAAGGTCCATCAGACTTCGTTATAATTAATTATCGGCCGCCACCATCGGCTGGCTAGGGTACAAATCCAGAATAAATACAACTATAAGTTTCTTCAAGGAATCACTTCTAGTATGTAGACCAAAGATTTATTCTGAGTTCTGGGCTGCACAAATGCACCCGGCCACCAATGGAAAAAATAATAATAACACACATAAGCAAATTACTAATAGTGACAAACGATCCGAAGATGCAGGTTCCTTAGAGTGTCAACAATTCCTTCAATCACTTTCACAAAAAAAAAAAAAAAAAAAAAAAAAAAAAAAAAAAAAAAAAAAAAAAAAAAAAACCCAAGAGGAACCATATGCACGCGTTCGTTGCTCCACCACACACTCTCTCTCTGACCGTTCCTCAACTGTTCGACTCGCCGATACTCATAGAATAAATATAATTAAAATAAGTTAAGTACTGAAGGGGCAAACCTACTGTAATGTGACATAGTGCTGATGGTAGTGCTGATACTAGTGAATTTGGTACTGACATAGAGGATGAATAAAATTGTGTTACCTATATAGATACATTTTGTAGTGGGTGCCTTGGTGGGCAAACTACGTTACAATTATCTTTCATACCTTTATAATTAATAATTGTGGATTTTTAATTTTTATGAAGGATTGAAATTTATTAATTTTGCAAGAATCTCGACGTTAGTTGGAATTTAGGAAAAATTGTCACAATATGACATTTATTTTCTTATCACTGGCGATTACAAGTCTGAGCGAATTTACCGTTAACATTAACACAAATTGGCAAAATCATAAAAGCAACGCTCAGAGGTACAATTAGCCGTCATGAGCAAGCAAACAATTGTATATTTACTTTTAAATATATCTCAGATTCAAAATGCAAGAAATAATGACAACTGGAAACAATGAAAAATACAAGTTATGACGACCTCAGACAAAGGCATCATAATACTGTGACTTTACAGTTAAAAAGACAATCATGGGCGCCACGAATGAACAATATATCATTCGAAAATAACTAGTTCTGACAAATTATGCCGCTAGCTCAGGGGTTTTTACAATTACAAAGTGAGAACATGGATCTAACCTCTCAAAGTCGTTTACGGGTTCTGTTTCACGGAATGCACAATCAGATGGCTTGGTCGTAATAAGTTACCATTGTAGTTCGGCGTCTGATGTCTGCGGTGAATGTAGCGGACCCACGATATGTGTTCAGTCTGCCAGTAAGGCCCCTGCCAGGCAGACCTCACACACAACGCGCCTGCACGCCGGGATACATATACGACTCCAAACAGGCGCAGAGGCATCAAAACAAACCAGGAAAATAAATAGAATCATCTAGAGGCTAAGTGGGACCTTTTCTTACAGAGGTCGCCGTACTACCACACAACTGTATTCCTGCGCCAGGCCGCCTATATAAGCGTAGCCGGCCGCTCCACCGACAGTTCCGGCCTAACCGCGGAACCAGCGTCAACTACAGAAGACCACCGGAAGTTCGCGAGAAGTAGAAGCCGTCTCTCTCTACCCCGGATCAGGACCAGGCTAAATTTCTCGACGGTCATCCGATAACTGTAACCACATTTGTTTATTGTTTACCAGTTGTTTTGTGTACATTGTAATAAACCTCAAGAAACCATTAAGTGTAGTTCACTTCAGTGGCGACAAGGTTGGGATAAGAACTCTCGACCATCATGACTACGCCAGCAGCACCTACGGAATGGCAACAGTTCCTCCAAGGACTTCTACATCAGTTCGCAGCAATGCAGCAGCAATTCGCAGAATCTCAGAGACAACTGATTGCGGAAGTCAGGAATTTCCGCCACCCCACGGCCCCGCCTCCGTTCCCAGCATTCAACGACGACGTCGAGGAATGGGAGACCTACGAGAAGCGCATAAAACAACACTTCGCAATTCATCACATATCCAAAGAAGAAGACCAGCGTGCATATTTCCTTTCCTGGAACCAATCGAAGATGTATGTCTTGCTCACCAAACTTCAGCCACAAGACCCCGACACCCTCACCTTCACGACCATCGGTACGACACTGAATGCATACTACAGACGCCGGTACCATGTCGTCGCGGCCCGCGTCGAATTCTATCAATGCCGGAAGAAGCCCGATCAGACGTATCGCCAGTGGGCGGCCGAACTCCAAGGCCTTAGCAGAAAATGTAAGTTTCAAACTCGTCGTTCCCACGAATCCTACGCCGACGACATGGTGCGTGATCACATCATACAGGCTGCACCAGATGCCGCATTCCGGCATGACGCCCTCAAGTTAGAGGACCCATCCCTGGAGCAGGTCATCGAACTTGCCTACAAATTCGAAATATCTACGGCCGCAGATCGCCGCCTGGAGTCCTGGGCGGATGTGGCCGCAATCCGAACCGACGTAGAGGACACGGAAGACGTCGCCGCCATCCAGAGCTCCCAGTCGCGCTCTTCCCGACACCACAACCGGGGACCGCTTCCTCAGAAGAACATCGAACCGACCCGTTCCGGCGGGGCACCAAGTCTCGGCAGCAGCAGCGGATCCCGCAGCGCCGACGCCGCAGCCCGCTCCGCCTGCCCTCCTGCCCCGCCTGTTATTCAGCACATGAGAGGGAAAATTGTCCGGATCGTTGGGCTGAATGCTCACGTTGCGGCAAGGAGGGACACCTGGCGTCCGTCTGCCGCACCAACACCACCAATGCCAATCCCGGCTCTCGCCGCCCAGGGTCTTACCAAGACGGGTTGAGCGGCGCACCTATGGATATCAATCAGGTAGACACTTCCACAGCATCCAAACTTTTTATCGACGTTACGGTCAATGGCAAGCCTCTGTGCCTACAAGTCGACACAGGAGCAGCAGTCTCATTGCTTAATTATACTACTTATGTGCAAATTGGCTCGCCCCCCCTCTCGCCGGCCCCCTAAGCGCCTCCTGACATACAACAAACAGGAAATAGCACTCCTGGGACAATTCACAGCAAACGTCATGTATAAGTCTGTACATCGTTCAGTCCCCTTTTTAGTAGTTAACAGTTCTCTCACAGCAGACTTATTTGGACTGGACCTTCCGCTTATTCGGATTTTCAATTGAGGATAACATACACCTCGTATCTCAGCATGTTCCTTTTCCTGAAGTGGACGCCCTTTGCACCGAGTTTCAGGACCTGTTCTCACCAGGCGTCGGCTGTGCAAAGGACTTCGAAGCATCACTCCAACTCCGGCCGGACGTACGGCCTCGATACTTCCGGGCACGCCAGGTACCCGTAGCGCTTCAACAACCACTTCAGGAAGAACTTCAACGTCTCCAAGACGAAGGGATCCTCCAGCCGGTGCGGTTCAGCCCCTGGGCCACGCCGTTGGTCATAGTTCAGAAGCCAGGACGCCGCTTACGTCTCTGTGGTGACTTTAAAACCACAGTCAACCCGCATCTGCTGGTAGACGACTATCCACTTCCGAGACCGGACGACCTCTTCCGTAAACTAGCAGGAGGTACCTACTTTACAAAAATTGACCTGGCAGAAGCATACCTTCAAATCCCTTTGGATATCCAGTCCCGACAATACACAGTCATCAACACGCCCTCTGGCCTCTTCCAACTCAACCGGCTCATGTTCGGCTTGGCCAGTGCTCCAGCGATTTTTCAACGGTATCTCGAACAACTTCTCCAGGATATTCCGGGATGCATCAATTATCTCGACGACATAGTCGTCACGGGACCCTCCGCTGCCGAACACATGACCAACCTCCGCCTACTCTTCCTCCGCCTCCGTGCGGCAGGTCTGAAATGCAACCTTTCCAAGTGTCAATTTTTTCAACAATCCATTTCCTACCTGGGTCACATCATCGCTCAGGAAGGCATTTCCCCAGCATTTTCCTATGTGGACGCTATTTCCAACTTACCTCGGCCTCAGGATCTACATCAGTTGAAATCTTTTTTAGGCAAGATTTCATACTACAGAAAATTTATACCCTCGGCAGCACTAGTGGCAGCACCCCTGTACCACCTCTGTCGCAAGAATATTCCGTTCCGTTGGACCCCAGCTTGCGAGACCGCATTCCACACCCTTAAACAGCAGCTCAAGTCCGCAGCATGCCTCATGCCATATACTCCAAACCTCCCCTTGATACTTGCCACAGATGCATCCGATTACGATGTGGGGGCAGTTCTGTCTCATAAATTACCAGATGGCACGGAACGCCCCGTAGCTTACATCTCCAAAGCCCTATCGGCTGCCCAGCTTAAATATTCTCAAATCGAGAAAGAGGCGCTAGCTATTGTTTTTGCCTGCTCCAAATTCTATTCCCTTTTATATGGGATTTCTTTTCACCTCATTACCGACCACAAGCCACTCCTATCACTATTTGATCCGTCCACACGTCTGCCTACCAAAACATCCCACCGCATCCAGCGTTGGGCACTATTCCTGTCCCAGTTCAGATATACCATGCATTTCCGTACCACCTCCAGGCATGCCAATGCAGACGCCTTATCCAGACTACCGCAGGGACCAGACCTTGCCTTCGACAATTCGGAACTTCTTGTGTTCCAGATCGACGATGACATACAAGAAGCACTGAAGACATTTCCAGTCACGGCCTCAAAAGTCGCGGCAGCCACAGTGGAGGACCCCCTCCTCCGTGTCATCAGACACCACATCCAACACGGTTGGCAAACACGCTCCCCTCCACGCCATCATCAAGACCTCCACTTCTACTACTCCATCCGCCACCAGCTCTCAGTAGTAGAGGGAGTGCTTCTCCGCACAGAACCAAATTCCACTCCGAGGGTCGTCGTTCCGAGATCCCTACAGCCGACAATCCTCCAAACTCTCCACCAAGGACACTGGGGAATTGCCCGCCCAAATCCCTTGCCAGACGCCATGTATTCTGGATCGGCCTTACCACGGATGTCACGAAGATGGTGCGGCGCTGTACCATCTGTGCCCGACAACTGCCCCGCCCCCCTCAAAAGTTCCTTTCCTGGCCGGCACCGTCCGGACCCTGGGAACGCATTCACCTCGACTTCGCTGGCCCATTCCTAGGCCACCAGTGGCTCTTAGTGACGGATGCCTTTTCCCACTTCCCATATGTCGTCCGTTGCTCCACAATCACCACAGAGGTCACCATTTCAGCCCTCACGAAAATCTTTTCCATCGAAGGATTACCATACGCCATCGTCACAGATAACGGACCGCAATTTCGAAGTCGGGAATTCCTATCCTCTGTACCGCCAACAATATCCAACACCTCCTCACCCCGCCCTTCCACCCCCAATCTAACGGGGAGGCGGAACGGCTAGTCAGAACATTCAAAACCCAAATGACCAAATACACCACAAGTCACAAACTCGAAGAGGCATTGACACTCTTCCTCAGTTCCTATCGAACCACTCCAGTGGGGGCTAAAAGCCCGGCGGAATTGCTGCATGGCCGCCAACCTCGCACTCTCCTTCATCTCCTCTTACCCCCTCCCAAAGTACAGGTACCTTCGGGGCCATTCCGTTTCACCCCGGGCTCCCTAGTCTGGGCCCGCGGGTTTGGCTCCCGGGCCGGTTGGCTTCCGGGGGTCATCCAGCGGCCCCGGGGCCGCCAACTGTTCGACGTCAGCCTAGATGGCCGGGTAGTGCGACGCCATCGAAACCAACTACGTCCCCGCTACCCCACGGCACCGTCCTCTTCCACCACGGCACGGCCATCCACTTCTTCCTCTCCTTCCCCTGCCCCCTCCACCACTCCTGCCGTCTAACCGTTGCTCAGAGACAGTTACAGCGCCACCACCGACGCCACAACCTGTCGGTCGCTCCGACACCCTTCAGCCGCAGCCTCTCGACCACCTGCGGGGACCATCTTCAGCGCCCCCCCGTACAGCCCCCGGCCATCGACGCCGACGAACCGATGCCGTTAGCTCCACAGGTACCTCCATCCACAACCTGCACCACGACGCAGGTCGGCACGCATCGCCAGGGGAACAGCTCCGTACTCCCCCGGAGGTAGCCTTCATAGTCTGCTCCAGGGCGCCGCGGCAGACGACCCTCGCAGACGTCGCAGACTCGCTTCCCCCCCCCCCCCCGGGAGGGAGGTATGTTCAGTCTGCCAGTAAAGGCCCCTGCCAGGCAGACCTCACACACAACGCGCCTGCACGCCGGGATACATATACGACTCCAAACAGGCGCAGAGGCATCAAAACAAACCAGGAAAATAAATAGAATCATCTAGAAGGCTAAGTGGGACTATTTCTTACAGAGGTCGCCGTACTACCACACAACGGAATTCCTGCGCCAGGCCGCCTATATAAGCGTAGCCGGCAGCTCCACCGCCAGTTCCGGCCTGACCGCGGAACCAGCGTCAACTACAGAAGACCACCGGAAGTTCGCGAGAAGTAGAAGCCGTCTCTCTCTACCCCGGATCAGGACCAGGCTAAATTTCTCGACGGTCATCCGATAACTGTACCACATTTGTTATTGTTTACCAGTGTTTTGTGTACATAGTAATAAACCTCAAGGAACCATTAAGTGTAGTTCACTTCAACTTTCGAATTGTCTATCGCCATTCACTAACATATTTCAGCGACCGGGTATCTTGAAAATCCTTCATTCTCGATATTACGCACAAAATTACTTACCGTTAATATTACACTTCTGTTACTATTATTGAAGAATTAAAATATTATGTATAATTATATTTATCAAAATTAATAAACCCGGGAAATTATAACCAAAGACAAATATATACAATCCAGAGATATTCATCTTTGGTCAAATGCATCATTTTTTCAGTAAATTAAACACCGGTAATAGTCATCCTTATTACGCCTGATTCATGTATACCTTTTATGTACAGCATTCAAGAAAACTGAAAAACTAAATAAAACTAATAAGTCAAAATATTAAATAAAATTAAATTTAAATAGTGTGAGTTATTTTTTCCCCTTATTTTTTTGTGTCAAGGAGTGAACATCGGAACTACAGCGTGATCCGTATGTCATAATTTTATGTCAAGAAATGTATTTAATTATTCCCTTCATACCTCGGTGCATATAAGGCATTAGCTACTTCCACAGATTTTAATTGTGACCGTTATCTCAAAAAAAAAAAAAAAAAAAAAAAAAATTTAAAATATCATCCAAATTGCTGCGGTAATTCTTGTGTAGTTCTCGTTCAAATAATAAGACACACGCATGTTGCTTACAAATTTGTAATAGTATAGATAGATTTATGCAGCATATACAAAAAATGGTTCCTGTTGTAGTTTCTAAGCTGCGATGAAAACAACAACAATTTTTATGTCTGGCAATATATTGTACCATAGCAGCTCTTTAAAAACAAGTAAAATTATATATATTTATACTGATAAAGGCCATAACATTGGTAAATTAAAAGTTTAAAGAATTTATAAAAAAGAGTAGCAAGTTTAATAAATATTTGCTACGAGATGCTTGAAAGGATATATGATCTCTGGAAAAAGGAGAAAAAAGTTAAGAGAATTGTTGAGTAGAGCGAACGACTAAGACAAGATTGATCTAGCAGCACATTGAGTTTTGAAATAATAAGAATTGTATTATGAGAAATTTCGAACATCTTGTCAGCGTAAAAATAAATGGATTAAATCTTGAGTAGAAACGAACCTGCAAATGTTTGGTTATCAAGATTGTCACAAACATGGTCGCTGTTGGTATGAGAGAACTTTTAAGTGAACAAACGAAAGAAAGAAATTGACCAAGATTATAATCAGAATTCAGTGTAACAAATTATATTTATTTCAAATAACAAATCGCCGTTATATTTTTAATCGAAAATGTTAGTACTGTTTTATTGAAATTGTTCTTAGGTGACATGTTGTTCGTCCTCGCTGATGCAATAGTTACTCCCCGTAATAAATTTGATTCGAACTGAACTACTGCTATCGCGCCCGAGCGAAAACTCGGTACGGTTCTTGGGCTGCATCGAGCGAATCCCCCACTTAATCTGAAAATATGTAAATAATTGCTACTTGCGCCAAGCTACTGCTAACTAACCGACCACATTCATATCTACGACTTGAGTAGGCAACCAAAACGGCACTAATTGACTCACTTTCGGCTGATGATCCTTAGGCTCTGGGTCCAGAAGACATAAGATTCGCAGAGTCCTGCTTTTGCATGATAATGCTCGATCTTTCAGTGATGACGCTACACAAGCAAAATTAAAAAAATAAAAAACTCGACAGTTTTACCATGTGACTGTCATTTATCTTGATTCCTCAAAAAAGATTTGGAATAACTGCAATTTTTTAGCGATGCAGGGTAACTAAATTTTGTTCGCAGCTGGCAGCGAACAAATCAAGCAATTTAATGGAACGAAAAATCTAAGTAACTTCCAGCGGGACTATATATATATATATATATATATATATATATATATTTAAATTTTTTGCTATATATAAATCACATATCAGTTTTTTAGGAAATCTCGTTCTTATTTGAGCGCCTTTTATATGTAACACAAACTTGACTGAAAAAAATAACAAAAATATTCTTTCACAATAAGTAAAAATTGTTTATCGTGACGGGGCACTGCTATTTATATGTGCAATTACTGCACGTTGAATGAAGCTACATTAAGTGAGAGCATGTTCGTGAGATGTAATAACTTTTAGGTTTCAATTGCCAGTAAAGTTTTTCTTCCCCTT